>OMNN01083188.1:0-32551 GCA_900302755.1 Chromis chromis | reverse complement strand
AACTGCTGAGCCAAGCAGACCATCAACCCCCCCTCCCTCCCTCCGCACACATCCACCACTTTTTTTCTTTTTTTTCAGTCTTTCTCCCAGAGGACAAACACACATACACACACTTGTCTGCTTTTACCAGCAATCCCAGGGGACGAGGCTTTCGCTGCAGCTGGTAGGAGGTTAAAGAGGGGGGATGCGGGGCCTGTTTTCGAGGCTACAAACTTATGTTATCAGTGCATTCTGGCATGCATTATTAAGCTTTAAAAGAACCTGCTGCAAAAGTTTCAAACAAATCTAGGGTTGCAGTTAAATCAGCTTTTGAGGACAGGTCTTCCTGAATGGAAAAAATGTCTGCTCTTCATCTCTGAATGATTATAAAAATGACAATAACTTGTTTTGTGTGCTGCTCTGCTTGAATTTGTCACAGTTTTGCTATAAGTGCACAGAAAAAATAAGTTTTTCTGAATGAGCCTTTGTTTAGTTACTACTAAAATGAAAGAATGTTTAACACAAATCAATATATCACATTATTCCGAAATTAGAAATGAGATGTACAATGTGCTGTACACTGAGTACTACAAACATTCTGTTAAGTAATTTGACTATTGAAATGCTCTTAGATGTCTTGTTCTGTGCAAACAAAGGGTAGACAGTTTGCCTGCAAGTGATTTCTGTTGCCTGTCTGTGTTTAAACATTCACTCACTTATTTTAACCCCCTGTTTGCAAAAGCAGAAACAACCATATACTGTCTGTGTGAGTAGTAAACACAGCAAATGCCCCAAAGGTGACAGCTGTAACTGCTTTTGTAACATTATGTTATCAACTCATATCAGCTCGCCCCACAGCGCAGCACTGCAACGTGTTAATGTTTTTTACGAGGTGCAGGCCTTCTCTGAAAACACGGATTCCCAACTTTTCCCGAGGCCAAATGTTTCTGCACCACCCCAACCCCACACACATATGTACACACTCCCTTAACCTTCCTTGCTGCCCCTGTCTGCACAAAGCAGCTGCCTGGGGGGGGATGTCTTTAGAAACTCAGTGACAGAAAAGTGAATCACAGTTTATGTAAGGTTGCACCTTCCCCCCCCTAGAGGGAACAGCATGTAGAAAAAAAAGTAGCACAGAGCTTCATCACTGCCTCCAGGTCGTGTGAAAAGCTTCTATTTTTCACACTGTATTAATATTGTAGTGACTTTCAGTGGGGTTAAAACACTTGTGTGCAGTCACAGAAGAGGTGTTTATTTCTGGGATTGTTATTAATTGTGGCAGCAGGGGCTTGAGAAGTGATGCACACATGACTGATGACATAAGTTTTAATGTGTTTTTGGTGTGGCTTTAGGGTTGCCAATGTAGGTCAGTCGGCTGTTCCACCGTTTCGATCCAGATTGAATTATCTGAAGAGCTACAGGGCAGATTGAGATAAAATTTTGTACAGGCATTCATAGAAGTTCTAAATTCTCCAGATGTCCCGTGCTATGTCAGCCATTCTGTTTGGCACAACTCAGAAATAATTACTGTTACAATCTGTAAGTAGCTACTATATCTTGTAAATATTTCCCCTTATGTTTTGTCCGCAGACTGGCTTCTTAGCACCAATTCATACTTTCCATGTCCGTGTGCGCAGGCCAATAAGGAGACATCACATGGACACGGCTCTGTTCTATAGAGTCGCATGGTCTGCACAGACAATATAGCAGCTACTTACAGATTGGGCTGTAGCACCATGTCAGTAAATATTCCTAATTATACTGAATCTAGTAGACAGACATGGCACAGGCTTTCTTTTTCTTATTTATTTTTTGGCCTTTTTTGCCTTTATTAGATAGGACAGTAGATAGAGTCGGAAACGGGAGAGAGTGGGGAAGGACACACGGCAAATGCCCGAGGCCGGAATTGAACCCGGCACAGCCGTTACGACCTAGCACCTGGGTCACGCGACATAACCGTTAGGCTATCAGAGCGCCCGTGGCACAGGCTTTCTGAAGAATTTAGAACTTATCACTGTGTTTTGGCTCCATTGATGGAAAGCATGTACAAATAAAAGCTCCTTTAAAGTCCTGCAACATCTACTTCTATTACAACGCTATTGATGATGATTTATATATGTGTGGATGGCTAGGAATCTTCTCGTACAGTCCGTCCTCATCCCTAACGTTTTTTCTAAGCACCACTTGTTTTCCTTGGTTGTATGGTCACAAATTTCGGGCTTGATGCAAATATCTACACAGACCCTCACGGACTTGGGTGGATGACTAAATTTACCCGTGCAGACGCAGATGCATAAAGCATGGATTGTTCCTAAGTCATTAAGAAGACTTGAGAAAGAAAGACTGTTTGAATCTTCTGTAAGACCATTATTGTTTGACCAAAGATGCATTTTCACTGGCTTTTTTGGTTCAGTTTAGGCAACAACAGGCAACACTGGTTTAGACTTTCACAATGATAATGTTTTGTTAGATGCTTGTGCTTAGACATTAAAATTACTTGGTCAGGTTCAGGAAAATAGCACAGTTTGGGTTTAAATGCGACCTTTCACATGTTTTAAACTTCACCTTTTTCTTGCTTACGAGGGTGATGAGTCCCATCTAATATCTGACTGGTTGATTGAAAAGGACTGAAAATAAAAAAGTAAAAAAATAAAGGGCGAAGATTTGAAATGTACTTGCACTATGTCACCAACAAATGTAATCCAGTTGAAAATACAGTACATTTCGCTCCAAATGTAATAGTAATAATAATTTTCAAAAACAAAACACTTTACAGTAAAACAAATTAGACAAAGAATGTCAACAAATCCAAACATAGGATCCCAAACATGCAATATAAACAAGATAAAATAGTTAAGTCAGGTCAAGTCAACGTTCTCTGCACAGCACATTCAAAACAACAGCTGCTGTGCCAAGCGCCCCCCAGCAATGAAGATCACGATGGGCGCCATGATTGGAGGAGGAGAGATCTCCAAGTATGACTGTGAACCTGTTTGGCAGATATGAGATACACCAATCTAGACCCACATCACTGATGCCAGCATTGTTTTTCAGACAGCTGATTATGACATTATGGTCCACAGTGTCAAAGGCTGAACTGAGGTCAAGGAGAATTAAGACAAAACACAAACCAGAGTCGACTGCATGCAGCAGATCATTAATCAGAGCAGACTCTGTGTTATGTAGGTAGTGTAAACCAGATTGAGCATTTAAAAACAAAAACAAAAAAACAAATCAGCTGAGTGGGCACAATTTGAATGCAGTTTTTTTTGTATAGTAATGTATTTTTGACAGAGCTGAGAGGATTAACCCCCTTTATTTTTTTACTTTGGGGATTTCTTGACTTTTTGTTACCAACAGGTCCAAATGTTTACTTACGCTGTAAAATATTCCAGAATTTACAGTACCAGTCAAACGTTTGGACACACCTTTTTATTTATTTTAACTATTTTTTTTTAAATACTGAAGACATCTAAACTATTAAAGAACACATGTAGTAAACAAAAAAGTGTTAAAGAAACCAGAATGTGTTTTAGATTTTTTTTAAAGTAGCCTCTTTTTGCTTTGATGACAGCTTTGCACACTCTTGGCATTCTCTCAATCAGCTTCATGAGGTCGTCTCCTAGAATGGTTTGAATTAACAGGTGTGCCTTGTCAAGAGTCAATTTGTGGAATTACTTGCTTTCCTAATATATTTGAGACCATCAGTTGTGTTATGCAGAGGTAGGGTTAGTACACAGTGGATAGCCCTATTTGACTACTGTTGTAGTCCATAGTATGGCAAGAACCACTCAGCTCAGTAAAGAGAAACAACAGTCCATCATTACTTTAAGACATGAAGGTCATTTGATCCAGAAAATTTCAAGAACTTTGAATGTATCCAAAAATGCAGTCGCAAAAAAACATCAAACGCTATGATGAAACTGGCTCTCATGAGGACCGCCCCAGGAAAGGAAGACCAAGAGTTACTTCTGCTGCAGAGGATAAGTTCATTAGAGTTACCAGCCTCAGAAACAGCAAATTAACAGCACCTCAGATTAGAGCCCACATCAATTCTTCACAGAGTTCAAGTAGAAGACAAATCTCAACATCAACTGTTTAGAGGAGACTGCGTGAATCAGGCCTTCATGGTGGAATTGCTGCAAAGAAGCCACTACTGAGGATGAAGAAGAAGAAGAGAATTGTTTGGGCCAAGAAACACAAGGAATGGACATTAGACCAATGGAAATCTGTACTTTGGTCTGATGAGTCCAAATGTGAGATTTTTGGTTCCAACTGCCGTGTCTTTGTGAGACCAGAGAAGGTGAGCTGATGGTTTTTGCATGTGTGGTTCCCACTGTGAAGCATGGAGGAGGTGTGGTGGTGTGGGGGTGGTTTGCTGATGACAACTGTTGGTGATTTATTCAAAATTCAAAGCACACTTGACACTTGGCTACCACAGCATTCTGCAGCGCCATGCCATCCCATCTGGTTTGCGCTTACTGGGACCATCATTTGTTCATTCCAGGCTACGTAAGGGCTATTTGACCAAGAAGGAAAGTGATGGAGTGCTGCGTCAGATGACCTGGCCTCCACAATCACCCGACCTAAACCCAATTGAGATGGTTTGGGATGAGTTGGACTGCAGAGTGAAGGAAAAGCAGCCAAAAAGTGCTCAGCACCTCTGGGAAGTCCTTCAAGACTGTTGGAAAACCATTCCAGGAGACGACCTCATGAAGCTGATTGAGAGAGTGCCGAGAGTGTGCAAAGCTGTCATCAAAGCAAAATGGGGCTACTTTAAATGAAATTCAAATCTGAATATAAAACATATTCTGGTTTGTTTAACACTGTTTTGTTTACAACATAATTCCATATGTGTTCTTTCATAGTCATAATCAACAACACCTCTATTCAATATTTGTTATTTTTCAGCCTTAGTGTGTCTGCCTTCATGAGTATACGTGGGTCTGAACAATGTGTCTGAGGCCTCGACTCTGATCTGGCTGGAAAATGTTAGCATTATTTTGGAGTAAACTTATGATTTTTTGACCTCCTTTAGGATCTTGTGTATTTAGTGCATTAAATTACTTTATTTGTATTTTACCAATTTTGGTAGAAAATAAAAACTGTTCTCTTTCCTTGTTTGCTTGGTCCCTAATGCAGGGTTTTGGTTGGAATTTGTGAAACTAAGACATTCTGTTTACACGGGCAAACACAACACCAGATCATTGCTAATTACTAATTAGGTTTTAAAATGAAGCCTAGTCAGAGAAGTCAATACCAATAACAGAAACCAATATAAGGCCTTATGTCAGTTGCAGGCATGATTTTGTTCTACAAACACAACGAACGTGTGTCATAGTTACGACAGTCTGTGCAGAAAGAAATTAAATTAAAAGAGAACTGACAGTGTGATTTACTTGCTAAGAGTGAATCTGTGTATGTGTTAGAAACTTCTTCATATTTTAGTGATTGTGTTCAGTAAAACAAATGAAGCACAAGCCGTATCAATTGTCCATAAAGTTTTAATGAAAAAAAAAAACAGCGATGTACCCATTTAACAACAAAAAAAATTAAGAGAAAATGTAAGATTTTGTGAGCCAAGCTCTTATGTACAGCATATTGCACTAGAAAAAGAACAAACATCCCCCGTTCCTCCTCCAACCCCTCCATCGCTCCAATGTCCTGCGCTGTCTGAAAACTGTGCAGGAGAAACAGAGCAGTCCCAAAGATAACACAGCCAATGCTTTATCAAAAACTGCTACATCTGGACTGGGTCTCACTTCATAGGACACATGAATGTGAAATCCTTGAGACCACTCTGAACGTAAAGAAAGCAACGTCTGAAATAAGTTCCACTGTTCATTTCACGTATTAAAAAGAGATATTGTGGTTTTTCACTCCATTAAATTACATTCAAATCCTTAGGATACAGATTTTTTCAGGAATGTTGGACATGCATTTTTACTCCATTTACATATATTGAAAAAAGCCCTTGAACTGAGAGTGACACAGCAGACTTGGCAATATCCAAAATTAAAAATGCCACAACATTGAAAAAAAAGCAATCATAGAAAAAGCAAAAGTTGTGTTGTTGTAGTTGTTTTGTCGTCTTCTTACAAAAAGGTATGGAAAAATTTTGCTAAAACGTTTTCTTATAAAGGTAGCAACAATAGCTGTGTCAAATTCATGTCTAATGTATAAAAACACCAAATCACAGCACTTGACAGTAAAGATGCACTCTTTCTTGGATATTCAAAAACTGATTGAAAAAATTTGATATTAAAGACACTGAAGGTTGAACATATAACAAATGTTTCACTTGAGTCAAGGTTGCAACAGTGGTTGGTAACGACAGGCTCAGATCAACACCACACCGACTGAGTGGCTGTTCAACCCATCTCACGTACAAATAATACTGGGCACCATGGTGGCTCATTCTTCCTTCAAATGTAAACCCACAGCCCTACTAGATTGTAGATAATAAAGCACAAAAACCCAGGCGAGCTAGGCCGATCCAGCATATTACAGATCTTAAAAAGTTTCAAGAATCTAGAGGGGAAGTTCAGCACAGGAGTAGAAAGAGAGAGGCGCAAAATACAGTATACAGATAAAAAATAGTTTGTTTTTTTTACAGTGCACATTGCAAACAGTCGTTTCTGATATTGAGAAGGTTTTGCATGGTGAAACTCGCCGTCCGTGCTGAGAGATGTCAAAGGTTGAGCCTGTGCCTCGTGAGCTGATGTGAGAAATCAAAGAGATTTTTTTTTGTTGCTTTTTTTTTGTATATTGATCTCACAGAGCCCAAGTGAGACAAGAGCAGTGACCAGTGACTTTGGGTAATTATGCCAAGTGTTTATGATGATGATGTGGCAGGTCTGTTACTCACAAGGCACATTTTGTACATTTGATTGTCTGTTTTTCCACGTGATTTGTAAAGACTCACACCATTCGTGTGAGAACGCACGAGGCACATGGCTTTAGTCCAACCTCCCCACACACAGGCATCAAACACGCAACTGAATGCACCTCAACAATGAGAAGAAAAGGACTGTATACACTGAGATAGCATCTATACAGTAGCACTGGGCAAATATACACAAAATAAATTAGAATAAATTATCTCAAAGAAACCAAAACAAAATGAAACTTGTTCTCGTTAAGAACAGGGAGTAGTTAAACATGAGAGTATGAAGCTTTGGACTGAAGATGAGAGAGTGTGTCACAACTATCTGAATTGGCTCAGCGTTCAGTGTTTGCAGGAAACAAACTTTTGGTTCGGCTACTCCTGTAGTAAAAGAAAAAAAAAAAACCTGACAATCTGGAACACACTTCCGTGCTGACGTTGAGTGAAAACGCTTTGGAAAATGTAAAAAGTTTAATGAAACATCTTTGCTTGTTGAGCATCGTCCACTACATGAATGAAAGACTAACAGCATCAATGAACTTCTGTGTGGTGTTCTCACTTAAAAGCAGATTTTTAACAAATCCAGCTCATAAGTAAGCGTCGGATAATTAACGCGGTTATTAACTACTCCCTGAAGAAAACATAAAGGAGAAAAAAACCCATCAGTGTCTTCGAAAGTTCATATCATGAATCTACAACAGACTGAAATAATACATCAAATGAGGAATTTTTAACATCATATTAAGCCGTTAAAGACTTTACATTTAGGAACAGTGGCTGTGTTGTCACACAAGGATATATAAACTTCATGTGTAACCAGATGTGTCGGTGTGTTAATAAAAACGGGTTTTAAACTGTACAGAAGCTGTCCTGACTAACTGAAGCAGAATGTATCACTGGCAGTTTGAGATATCTCGTGTGTTTTAGCACATCAGGGTTCAATCAGTGCTTCAGACATTTACACCTGGAGTGAAATAAAATAAAAATGCATCTCTATAACCCCAACATGTTTCTGTAACAAAGAAATTTGTAAATTGTGGTGTATTACATTGATAATACAAATATATTCTGGGAAACGTCCTTCTGCGAATGTCAGTTTGATTGCAAATACAGCTGACCTCTTAGACTGTCACTCCTTCCACTGGCTTGAATATTGCTCACCCCTTAAATGCTGATGTCATCTCATTCACAGGCCACCCACAATGCAGCAAAGGGCAAAAAAACAAACAATTGCGATTGTCAACTCAGCCAGAGAAATAAATCCTGGAAATCTTTGGAAAATGATGACGTTTCTCCAAAGCTTCTCAGCTGTCTGATTGTTTCCGGTTCCCTGATTGTAAATCCCACGAGTGAGATTTGTTCAACTTTGTGCTCATTTGGTTTCAAAGTGAATGCAGAGATTGCAAACAGTAAGCACACGTTCCGACAAACACATGGCCACAAACTGAAATTGTAATCACGATGTCAGATCTAAGTATCTTCAGTACACCTAAATTCAAGTATACATGCTTTAAATCAACAGCGTCTGAATCTACACAGTGGGCCGTTAGGTCACCTCTAACAATATGAGTGGTTCTGGAGATGCTGATGGACAACACCATAAAAGACGCAGGTTGATGAAACGTCCTTCTGTCTACAGTGGAAGCTGAAAAGACATGAATCTAAACTGACCAACGGTGCATCAGCAGTGTGTTACACCGCCACAATGTCACGACAACCATTTTCGAATTAGCCAGTGTGGAACATTAAAGGATAAGTACAGGGCTTATTGTATTTCAGAGAATAAATTAGAAGTGTGCCTTGAGTCCTCAAGGTTTTAAATCAGTAACTTCTGCACAGAAAGGTCCATGTCCACAGTCTGTCACCCAAAGAGTGGCCTAATCTTAAAACTGATCTTCTTTCTTAACGAGTTTTCTTGATGCAAAAGAGTATGTACTGTGGCAGGAGAGAATAAGGCATTCCCTGGACTGATGGAGGTCCTTCAAGACTTGAAATACCAAATAAAAAGAGCAGTTTACTGTACAAAATAGGTAATCTTACAAATATTTCGAAAATATCTCTTCAAACACAATGGCTTCTTCTTGGAGAGGCAGAAAAAAAACCAAAAAAATAAAGCAACCAAAAAAAAAAGAAACCAACAAAAAAATTGTAATCTGTCTCCGTCCAGCGGTGACCAGTGTCTTCTTCATCTCATCTTCATATTCAATTAGAAAACAAAATCCAAACCCGTGTTCCATCTTACAGTGCCATCTCTTAAAGTCCGATTGCTTGTTTCTGTTTAGAAAACAAGGGCCGAGGCAAAGGGCCAGCAGGAAGTCCATTCATCTCTGCGCTCCTCTCAGACGGGGGACGAGAGCCTCTCTTGGAAACAAAAAGCCAAACAGGGCCATCGTAAGGCGCACCCAGACAGGCAGGTTTTGTCTCTGATGCCTCATAAACTGCAAAGGGACAGAAAAAAAGACACATAAGTTATCACTGTCTACAAAGGCTGCGTGTTTAGAAACTTACTGTTAATCACAATCCCTACGCTTGCCAGTTGTGACAATTATGAAACACATTCTGATTTCGTCATAACAGGTTTCTGAGGTGAAGCCTTGTGAACTGTGGTAAACCCTGTGAGTTAAAAGCATATGACCAAGTAGACTGGATGTTTCCACAACATTAGCTTGTGTCTAGAAAACATGTCAGTCACACACGCACATCTCAGTGCAGTGGCTCTCTTTTTTCTTAGGGACTTTCATTTCCCAACAGAATCCAACTGTTGTTCTTAAGTGAAAAAGTTGATTAAAACTAGCAGGCTATCCTTGCAAAACACAAATTTTTAACCCCCAGGATCTGACACTCATCTCAGTGATTTTACTGCATCATGCCCCCCAAGGTATTAGACAGTCCTTCCTTTTAAATACTGCACTGTTGACTTCTAAACAAGAAGCCCAAAGTGAAATACTTCCACAGAACAGTGGTGCTATTGCTCAGCACCGCTCTCTTGTAATAGTAAAGTCAGCTGAATAATTACCAAAACAAAGAAAAGCAAAACTGCTCTGTCATTTTCTACTGAGGTGTTCAGCCCTCGTGGACTGCAGACAGATGAAGGGGTTCCTGCTGGATCCTGCAATCTCCTGTCTCCCCCGCCTCATCTCTGATCCTGCATAGCTCCCACAGGCTTTCTGAACAGCAGCACTCAGATATTGCAGCCTGTTGCATAAGCATTCTTGTTACGATCCGTTTCCCTGCTCTCTTCATCAAGGTCTCTACCAGCGTAGCAATCAGAGCCCGCCACAGGCTATTTGATGCAGAACAAGCAGACTGAACTGAACTGAACCAGCACCACTAAATGTAACCCTAATTGTCCTTAATTGCCTTAATTCTACACTGCTGAGCTTATTTAAACAGTACCCTGGTGTTCCACATGAAGCTCATCTGTCTGTGCTCATTTGCGTGGGTAGTGGAGGATAATGTGCGTTTTATTTGCCTTGTTTTAGGGTTATTGTAAACCAAAATATGAAGAAAATTGACAATGTCTATGTTAACCCCTCCACTCAATGTCAGGACGGCTTAACTTTCCCCCCTAAACTAAAGTATCAACAGTTTATTGCCCACAAAAGTAGTCAAAAGTGATGGACAAGACTCAAACCACAAACGAAGTCTGCTTCACATAAACAAAAACCCACACATTAGCCCACACCGGCAACTTCTGCTTGGAGAAGCGAGTGAAAAAGTCTAACAATAGCAGCAGAGACAATACAGAGAAGTGATTGGATATCTGAAAGGATCACTTGTGATTATTCTCCCTTTGGAATATTCCTACAACAGCAGTATCAGATCCTGCAGGATGAAACCAACCTCGGCGCAGACAGCAGACAAAAAAGAAAAATTTTCTCTCTTATCTCTCTGTCACAGAGTTACACACGCAAACCAAAAACACACACAGAGACACACACACACGCTGAGGCAGGCAGCGGGACAACTGAGGTATTGTGGGTAGCCGTCATGTTACTGGCTGCGTCTATAAGTGTGTGAGTCAGACTCTATTTTTAGACGAGCACATAAACAGCCGGCCAAGTCTACCCAGACACAGACGTGCTGCTCACTGTTCATGACAGTCACATCGATCTCACCTGTTCTTCCACTGTCTTTGCGGTGTCATTGTCAAAACTTTCATTCTTTATTTCTATCCCCCTTTTTCCCTCCTCTTTCTCTCTCCTCTTTCTCACTTTCTCCTTCTACATTAACCACACAGTTTAGTGCTTTTCAAAACATATCAGCCACACCTTGTTGGCAAAGCAGCCCTCATGGCAACAGTGACAAAAGTAGATAAGAAACCTACCTGTCCCAGTTTATTTGTACTTATTAACTAAGCTCATGGACATGTGACTAATGGGAACTTTGAGGCCAAACAGTAACTGCTTTACAAACACTAAGGTACAATTAAGTACTTATCATGAATTACACAAGGTTTGTGTGCTGAACTTCTTGCTGAGGAGCTTTGCAAACACTGAACCTCCACACTCAGATCCCTTTAACATTCCCTTAAGTCTTCCAAACACCCAAAATGTTTCAATCATCAAGTGTGAAGTTCGCTATAGAAGAAAACATGCCAGTCTAGAGGGCACAGGTAACAAAGTTGTTTGTTTTTGCAGTATCTCGTAAATTACACAGGTGAGGCAAAGGGACAAAGGTATTTGGTCAGAAAGGTGTCACTCCCAGATGACGGCATAGATTTCAGTCGTTCGTTTTTTTCTTCTTCTGTCTTTGTAGACCAGGAAACATAACCTAATATTCCCATTAACTGTAATGACAAGGTATCACTGACAGGTATACAGTGACACAGTACTGCCAGCATGTTCTATAGCCTTCTGCTACTGTTTCAGTGGTTCAGATATCCCTGGCCGTAACACCAAACTAAAAAACAACAGAGAACAATGAAATTACTTGTATGCTTATTTTGTTTCTTAGCTTTGTATCTTTCATGAAGTTGGAAAATCATGCCTTATTGATGATTTTTTCCTTTAGTGTAGCCAAGAAAGTGGTTGAATCATCGTAAAAGTTATTTTTAGCCAATGTGGGTTGCAGTCATTTCAACTGGCAAAATGTTCCCTTTCTTCCCAAGAGTGAGACACAAACTGGCACCAGGTAGTTTTGATTCATGTCTCTAACCAAGGTTAAGCTGACACGCATATAAAACATGCAAGCACAAGTCAACAAAATAGAGTTTTAGTTCTTAGTAGCTCCTTAAACCCTTTGTCCAAAGCTGCTGACATGTCTTAGTGACATGCACAACATCAACATCAGCAGCCATATAGAGCATTTAGTTATGATCCACTTGTTCTTTGTGGTAATGTAAGTCCACTTGTGTTCATACTGCTTGACACTTTGTGCTTAAGATTGCATAGTCGGGTGTTTGAAGTGGAAGGTTATCATGGATCTGCTTCACAGCTCAGGAGTGAGGCTTACCAGTTCAACGTGATCCTGGTGAAACTTGTCTCCAATCTCCCGAAGTTTACGACCAATTTGCGCCTCTACGCTCACCCCCGCCTGCTCCGCGGGCCTCTCTGCCATTCTGTCATTGTCTTCCCCTCTGCCCTCTTCCTCCTCCTCTTCAATCTCCCTCTCTCCCCGGTCCTCCATGGGCTCAAACTGAGCGGGAAAATGTGAGCGCAATCCAGCGTTGCCTAAAAGAAAAACACCAAGCTTCTTAAAACTTGAGTTGCTGTCAGGTTTCTGAAATGCTAAGATGCTGTTGTCAGTGTTAGTGCCAAGATGAATATAAGACCAAGAGACATCAGTTGTATTTAAAGTTTGTTTAAAGTAGTTAGTAGTTTCAGTTGGGTAAAACCACTAATGTTTTTCTTTTTGAAGCTAGACTTGACAGTGAAAAACCTCAGAAACTGCCAACAGCCTCATGATATCTATCTTGTTTGGCATTAGTGGCCTAAACACAGCTGTGTCTGACCAGATTAGTCAAAAATACTAAATAAACATGCTCTCATAATGGCCTCTGAAACCCAAACAGGTTATATCAGATCTTCTCGTGACTGGACAAATTACAAGCTAAGCACTTGAAGTATAACTGAAGAGTCCACAAACAAAAAAGAGGGAGAGTGTTGGTAGGAAGAAAACTCAAACACCTTATTAAATCAACACGGTCCTCAGTGAACTGCCGCCTTTTAGTGGGCTGTGTCACTGAGTTTACTCACTGCCTCTGGCATGTGCTTCTGCAGTCATGCCACTTGGAGGAAAAACAATTTTTTTATGTTATCATGTGTGCAGAATGCCCTGCTATTCTCTCACAGAGGACCATAATATCTCTAAGAAACTCAGTGCCCTGGACTGTGTCTGGGGAGGAGAGATGGCACAGAGCCAAGTGCATGACATCCATTACTGGCTAGATTACAATGAACGTCAAGGTAATAACAGTCAGTGGTATTTATGTATTGGTGACTTTAAACCCAGAACAATCGGCACCTCTCACACACTGATACTGAGTCAACAAACAAACAACATTCTACTTCAACATTTGTTCAATTCAATTAGCGTGATGCACACTGATTTGATTAGACAAGGGAAAACACCATTGAATTAAAACTGATATATACATATTACATTAGCGTTGGTATGCACCTTTATGTGTGTATGAAATTCTCGTTGCCTGTTTTTATTTTTTCTTGTGTAAAATTCAAAAAACAAACTGGATGGAATGCAAATCAAATTTAGATTAGCAAGATGTTAACAGAGCTCCATGTAGTGAAGATAAATGTAATACTACACAGTAAAGTGTTTCACAGAACTGCATGTTGCTTAAGTTCTTAGCATGCATGTTACACAACAAAGGGATTTTACAAATACGAGCAAAATATTTTTTCCTGTCTATGTTATAGTGGTAATTTAAAATTGAATTTAGTTTGTCTTTTAGAAGAAAAAAAAAGTCTTTATAGGTCTGATAAGTTAATCACACTAACAGTTATTCATTTGGATCTCTGAGGACAGCTTCCAGTGAGGAACCTAATAGACAAAAGGAATGACTAATAGTGAGAGAGCTTACACTGCACATACATCATTCAGTGCTGTACATTCAGCTTATAAACCCATAAGCTCACATCACTTGAGCAGGCTCACCCCTCCTTACCGTGAAAGGGTATGTGAGGCTGCCGATGTAAGCCGCAGGGCAGCGTGCTGATGCTGTTGTTGTTGTGGTTCTGCGACGTGGACACAGCGGCAGTGACGGCAGCGAGGGCCTGTCCGGCTGCGATCTGTGTGGCTCGGTCTTCGAATTTGAGGTCCCCAAAGGGCGTTCCCCAGAGCTGCGAGATGGGCCGTGACATGTCCTCCTCCTCATCATCCATCCGACGCCTCAGCGGTAAATTCCCTGGAGAGAAGAAGGGGACAGAAGATGGAAACTTTAGAATGAGATGACAAGTAGTTGTGTGCTTGGTAATGTAAACATAAAATGTATTTGTGGGACTATGTTTGACTCATACCTATTTTGATCTTTAGCTTGACAGTAATTTGGGTGTGATTTGTTTTAAGACGAAACATAAAGTGCCAAATATCATCCTGTTATCACTGGAAACTTTGCCCTCTGGCAGATGGAAAACTATCAAACCCTGTCTGCATTAAATGGAAATAAATCATTAGTCATTATAATGCCCAGTCAACGGCTTATGTTGTGTGTGGTAATACTGAAAAGACACAAAAACAGGTGGTCTCTGATGCAAACACAGATCTGCCAATTTACATGTAAAGAGAGGCAATAGACATACAAGAGGCAAGATGTAACTACAATAACAATCTCTGTTTTGATATAGTGATGAGTAAGACCAGGAGCCAAACGTATGGAAACTCCCTGTGTAGGGGGACCCAGTGGGCGGCTAAAAATGCTACGCCAGATCTGCTGCCCTCCCGTAGCAAATTTTGCCAAGCTGTTCCTGATGATGTGCCAAATTGTAATTGAGTGCCAAAAGATCCACTGGAGGGGTTTTATTTTCCCTCAGAATTACCTTAATCTGGACAGTGTTCCACACAGCAGAGCACAGTCAGGAGATTAGGTTCCCCTGCACAGTTTCTACTGCTCAACACTAAGACCTACACTCATTGTTCCCGCCCTCCCAACCACACAATCACTGGATGGCTGTCTGTCCACACCACAAATCTGCACACACAGCAGCATGTTGGGTGTGAGCGAAACCTCAGTGAAACCAGTGTCCTGGCTAGACTGTCATGCACTGCGTGCAGCACCCGTTTCATGAGGGAGATAATGAGTTTCACTCCATCCTCAACTGTGCCGACTGAACGCAAACACTCACCCTCTCTTCCTGGTTGGCCACATGCCAGAACCTGAACGACTGTTACATCGTTTTGTCAAGGGTGTCTGTCCTGTACTTTTGTTGTGTAAGTGGAGACAAACAGGCTGGGTTGTCAAATGCAAAAGTTGAAACTGGATACACTGGTATTGTGTTTACTGAGCATAAGGCCCCAGTCATATATTACTTTTAAAAGTGTCTCTTAGCATGATGTCATATCATATGGAGTCAAAGAGGGAAACTACATCTTGAACAGCTGTGGAAAAACACTGTGACTCTGACTAACAAGGCCATGGTATTACTGTAAGATGCATATGTTTGAATAAGGCAATACAATTAGTGACCTCAACATCCTCTGGCCTCCATTCTTCCAGGGCATTAAGAATGTGTTTTTTTTTTTTCCATTTTGCAATGCATGCTAATTAGTTGTGCTACTGAAATTCAAAACAGTCTTAATTTGTATGAACTTCTCCTCCAGGCAAATTAAGTAGTATATTAATTAATGCTATGCCAACAGCAGCGGCATCTCTGCAACTGTGCAGCAAGTTTCACTCACATCAAATGTGCACTTGTGTTGTGTGTCAATGGCATTGCAAGCCCTGTCTTGAATTTCCACTGGCAGCCATCAGAGGACTGGCAGTATTACCATAGTGTCAGACACATAAAAACAAACATAGACAGGGAGACACACAGAAAGGCATCGCGCGCACACACACACACACACACACTGCCTGGGGGCTGCAGGGAGGCCTGGCAGCCGCCACAGTGCTGGTCAGAGGCTCAAAGCTCCAGCAGAAAGTGGCTCCCTCTGCTGCACCATCTGTGCACGGGCTCTCCTCCATGCAAAGCCCGTGTTGGGGGAGCACACACAGTGAGCTCAGCTGCTATTTCACCCACTGCTTTCATGTAACTAGGAATACATCTCCTGTGGCTATCAGCATGCAAGTGACATGCTCGAATAAAGTCATGAACCTACTTTTCTTAATAGGACAAGAGCTGTGCAAGGTGAATTATATTTTTGTTGTATCTAAGTTAGCACTGGTGTACGAATGTGTTGTAACTGCACAGTTGGAAAAATCAGCAAGTTGTTTCAGATTTGCTCATATGGGGGTCTTCGGAGCACCACCGGGGATGGTGCCGCGCTGTATCCGCCTCAGAAGCGCTATATCCCGGGCAGATAAACCAAACCCGACCGCTCATCACTGCACACCCAACATCCACAAAACTGTCATCTTATATTACAGAAGCTTACCGAAACAGGTTGCTAACCGAAAGAATACCAACCACAGCTAAAGTTGTGACTTTAAACCAATTTATAATCTGCATTTTGTGTTGTTTTAACAGTTACAACATAACCTAGCTTACTTTTAACAAACAGTTAGCTCGGTGGCATTTTATCCCAACTTGACACTTTCTCCTCGTTTCGCCTCACAAAGTGTACGTACTCAAAACAAACACAAAAAACACTCAAATATCACTGACTGCGTGGAAAATACACGGGACGAGTCGTTATTTCTTAACAATGCGCATCTATTCTCTGGTGCTAAACTACGCTAATTACCTGTAAATAGCGGGTAATGAAAAAAAAAAAGCTGCCGACCGACGGTGGGTTCGTCAAACACCGGGACGCCGGGAGCTGAATTTCAGCTCGTCCGTGGAAACAAGAGAAGGAGCCGATAGGAGGAAAAAGGGGCAGAAATACATCTACAACTGCCCTCCTCCTCCTCCTCCAGCGTGTGCCAGCCGCCTGATGAGTCCGCTCATCCCGTCTCTGCCCGGACATGCCCGCACATTTGTTGATAAACTCCCGCGAAGCTCGCAGACGGAGCGATTCGGTTCGGAGGGTTTTTAAACGTACATTATAAAAACAAAGCCACCGTCAGACTTACCGCCAGTGAACGCGTTTTCCGTTGTGACCGGTGGTATCTTGACAACTCTCCGTTACCTCCGTGCTTCCTGCGGACTGCGGTGCTGCTGGAGCCTCGTATCCCTCTTTGCATTACAACCACTCATGGATGTTTGCTGACTGGAGCGGGGCTTGTTGTTTTTTTTCCCCCCTCGGTGTCTGAACGGTCCGCCCTTAGCAGCCTGGACCCGCCCCTGCTTAATAATGTGAAAGGAACAGAGTCAGAGGCGCAGTTGTTATGCAAACACAACACGCCGAGAGGATATAAAATACACTTATTGCTACAAAAATCCCCTTATATTTAATTTAAAAAATATTTTTAGCAAGTAGATAGTGATGGGGAAGTCAGTTAGGCGGCTTACTGATGTAAAAGTAGAGATAGGAAACTGTAAAAATAAAAAATATAACCTCAGTAAAAATGCATGAGTAGCTAAATGTGCTTAATGTAGCAGAGGTAAACAACTTAACGTTAGTCTCACACTATTATGTTTTATAATTCGATTTAAATACATTTTTATTATTTTATTAAGCTCATTTAAAGTATGTATATTTTTACACAGTGATTAGTGTTCAAAAATAATAATATAATAATAAAATATAATAATAAAAAAATAAAAATAATTGTCTTATAAGCTAATTTTATGACTTTTATGCAAAATCTCAGCAGCCTAACCTTCAAATAAATGACTATCAAAAAAAGCAAAATGAATCCATCCTTTTCCTTTTGGGTGTTTACGTCTGGATAACTACCAAACATTTAAAATATGAATTTTTAAAGCAGATTTAAACCAGTCTTTGCATGATATATCGAGCTCATTCCGTTTTGTTGTGAAGGAGAAAAAAATAAATTAAAATAAAAAATAAGGCGCCTGGCCCTTTAAGAGAACAGTCCTCCTCGCGACCATAAGCTGGTGACACGCCGCCGGCCAATCAGAGCGTTTGTTTTGGTCCCGCCTTCTGTTTCGTGTATCCTGACACGTGGAGGGGGAAAAACACAAACCCAGATAAGACATGTGACTGCTTTCAGCGCTCTGCTCAGCTGATTGGGAGCTGCTGCTAGATAGAGTGATTGCACCCACCCAATTGCTAGGGTCGATATGATGGTGATGAGTTGTGTAGCTGCTGTCACGGCAGCAAATAGATCCACAAATGTTAGTGTGACACGTGGATGTCAATGAAATAGATTGGTAAGTGTAATTGTGAAATGTATGTCAGTGTACTAGTACCCAGCATGGTTGTTTTTTTGTATTTTTTTATATATCATGCAGACATGATCAGAGACACATAATACAGCACAACATGAGCAGTTTAACATGTCTTCCTACTTTATACTTTGTTTATGCTTCATTGCATGTATTTACCAATAATCACCAGTTAATTTGTTGATTATCAGAATCAGCTTTACTGGTCAAATATATGAACACATACAGAAATTTGACTTCAGTGCTCTCTTTCTTCTCAAAGTACAAAATAAAACACATGCATTTATACAAGGGCAACATGTTAGAGACGGAAAATGAGTGAGTCAAAGCTTAGTGCATATACAGTTATTGACAAAAAATACAGCTATTGACACTTTATATATATGAAGTAGGTGCATAATAGTGCAGAAAGCAGTGTTTTTGGGATGAAATATAAACAAGCATGTGATGTACAGTATTTACAGTGATGCATTGTTAGAAATGAAGTTAGTCAGGGCTTTGGAAAGGCCCATTCTTTCATTAATTTAAGTACATTTTGCAAATGAAGTCTGGGCACAGAAGTTCTATTAATAATGGAGAACACTTCTTCCACATAACATAACATAACATAACACAACATAACATAACATAACATAACATAACATAACATCAAGACCGTCTTTTTGGTGATTCTTGGTTGACTCTCGACCATCCAAACCAATTGTCTCTTAGCAGCAGGTGATAGTTTGTGTTTTCTTCCTGATCATGGCGGTGACACAACTGCCCCATGCACTTTATACTTACAAACAGTCGTTTGCACAGATAATGTTAGGATCTGAAGCTGCTTTGAAATGGCTCCAAGTGAGTTTCTTGACTTTTTCAATTCATTGATTTGCTTTTTCAGATCGTTGCTGAGCTCCTCAGACTGTGGTGTTTGTGGCTGAGTCTAATGAGTGTATCAAATGGGCTCTATTTAAATTGACTCAGAGGAGTCACCAGCTGTAGTGAATTGTAATCAGTCACGATAAGTTAAGAGGTCATGCCACTAAATAAATTTAATTAACATAACTTAATACATCACTAAAACTGATGATTCAAGTTGCTGTAAGTATATTTTTGACCCAGAAGGTTTTGTCATACTTCCAGAAGACCCATAATAAATCTATGGAAGAACCAAAATGCATGATTGTTTTTTGTCACAAAGATGCATATGTTTCAATGATCATCATAGAAAATTCTTAGTTACAGGAGTCATTGGAAACTCAAAACTGCTATGATATACATGGTCTTTACAAGTGTATGGAAACTTTTGTTCATGACTGTAAATGTCCTTAAATGCATACTGGCTTGACATCAGTTTATTGATTTAAGCACAGGACCACTTTCAGTTCAGCCCCTTAGGGCACTAATGGTGTACTCCTCTGATTGATTCACAGTGACACTGGTATTTTTGATACTTTCAGTACATTTTGCATGTAAAGTTTAAGCGCAAGACTCCTACTAGTAATGGAGAATACTTCTCCCACGATTGAACATAACATAACATAACGTAACGTAACGTAACGTAACGTAACGTAACGTAACGTAACGTAACGTAACGTAACGTAACGTAATGTAAAGTAACATAACTTTAGAGAATTTAAATGTCCTTAAATGCAAATTGGTTTGACAACAATGTATTGATGTAAGCACATGTATACATTTAAGAACCAGTAATAGAGACTACTTTTGAACATAACATAACATAACATAACATAACATAACATAACATAACAACCTTAAATGCATCCTGACTTGACACCAGTGGATTGATATAAACATAGAACCACTTTCAGTTCAGCCCCTGAGGGCACTACTCATGGTGTCCTCATCTGATGGATCCAAAGTGACACTTGCATAAACAGCAGCCATAGCTGTTGACCCTCATTGTAGGCTGGGGGCACGCCCACGCATGGCATCACTCAAAAGAGGAAGAGGGAAAAAAAAGTACAGTGAAATCAAGTCCGATCTGTGAAACGGGGTTACTGAGTGCAAAGCGGCTAAGGAAGGAGAGCGAGACTATTTGATCCATCGTGTGAGTCAGATTTTCCCCAAGAGACAATTTCGGGATGAAAGCAGATGCTGTTGCCTTTGCACGGATTGCCGGTCAGCGCTGTGCCCGATGTTATGTTTTTCACACTGCCCCACTCCTTTGTTGTACAGCTGGCAATGTGCGAAGTCTGATTTTCTCAACTTTGCACAAAATTCCCATGCACAGTTTGTTGGCAGAGTGGCAAACAACCCCTGCTCAGCCTTGTTTAAGCTGCTGCTCTACAGCTCCCAACCCCCCATCCACACCAACCCCCTTCCCTCCAACCCTGCAGTGAAAGGGACCCCACCCAAAAATGGGAAGAGGAGATCAGATGGTGGTTGTTTTTGCTCTCTCTCTCCCTCTCTCTGCATGTGTATGTATGTTTTTTTTTTTGCCAATAAAGCCTGTAAGATGTCAATCAATGAACACTCAGTCAGATTGCATGAACAGGAATGGACAAAAATAACATCACATTTCAATTATTTTGCTTCAGAACCCCACATCCCCACTGTGAGCAGCTTGAATGCAGCCATGTAAATTAAATCTCTACCACCTAACAAGTGTTAAACTCCATTTGCATTCAAGCTGCATTGTCATGGAGGTGTATAAAAAGTAATTTAGATTAACCTAAGGTTTATGTTAGCAGCAAATAACTGGGCTAGAAGCAGCTTGAAGGACTCATCAGTGTTATGTATGAGAATAATTTCTTTTAAGTATCTCTTTGAGGCACCTTTGAAGAGTAAAAACTGAAATTTAAAGAAAGCGGAAAAACTCCCACTGGAATTAAAAAGTGAAAAATATCAGTTTAGTTACAATTTGATGTGTTTGTAAAAATTAATTAGTCCACTGTGTGCCGCATTTGAAAAACAAAGAGATGAGAAAAGAAAAAATTGAATCGCCCATAAGCATTTCATCATTTTTTTCCCTCCCTCGAGTTCTCTTTATCAATAACTAATTAGTGTTCCCAAACAATAGCTCCAAGATCTGTGCATTTCACTCACAGTCAGTTATCTCGTTGCCGTTGGACTCTGGGGTATACTGTACTTTTTCATCAGTTAAACTGTGGGTTTGGTGATGTCTTGTTGTTTTTTTCCAGAGCTGTTAACCACATTTGTGTTGCAAATCAGTTTTTTTTTCTCCCCCCTCTTGTTTTGGCAGAGAACATAACATGATGCGCTGTCAGTGCGAGAGACTCAGAAACACAAACGTCATGTATTGTGCAATCTCATCCACTATTTTAAGTCATTTGCTGTCTTTTACTTTCAAGTGCACTGTTTCAGCCCCTTTGAAGAGGGAAAACAGCCTTTGTGTCGGCGCTGAACTCAGAACTTGTCATCTAAACTCAAAATTCCGGTACCTCTAATGTGTCAGGTGCGGTGGCAGACAACGTGTCCCAGCCCATTTTTGTCTGAGCAATTTTTTCCCAGCGAGACAGTCAAAAAATTCTCCACAGTGAGTTATTTCTGACTACGTGCTGCCAGCAGAGGTGATAAGCCCCTGGATGTTGAAATTTTTCAAAGTTCACTGCATAATGATACAATTTGCTTTGTGTGTTTTTTCCCCCCTAATAGCGCCTGACATCCAGACGCTTTGTCTTCCATCTTCAATCCGTTCCACACCCAAACAACTCCATCATTGTTTGTGCTTGTACAGAGTGCACTTTTCACATCTCGATTTCATGGTTTCAGTCCCCCTGCCATTTAATTATATACCTAAATCCTTGTTTTAAGGGACTGTTTTTCACTTAAATTGGTTGTGAAATTACGTGACAGAGATGCCAAGTTTTCGCAGGTTATTGAAAAGCTCTGTCCACCTCCACCCCCTCCTCCCCCTGCCTATCCTGTCAACACCTCTTGATTTTAACCACAGGTACAGCAGGGGCTCAGCCAATGAACGCGGCTCTCCCAGGGTTCATCCAAAGGTAACACATTTGAAGCCCAGAACCACCCGAGGGAAACACTTCCCTTACGATTATATTATGTGTATTCTGACACCGCTTTCATGTGATGAAATAAATGTAATCCGGTATATAAGGCATGTTTTTGGAAGGGTTGTATGGAAATGAATTGTTGCATTGTGTCTTTCAGTTTGTCTTCGTGTCTCCAGCTGCGATGGCAAGTCGCAGTAAATGAACTCTTAATGATTCCTGAGCAGCAGCAGCAGCTCAGGTGGTAAACAAACCATTTGTCAGGCAGAGTGGCAGCGTGATGACACCTGTGCAACATCCAAAACAAGTCTTAAATCCAATTTGCAGGAGTCCTGGCACCGGTGCATAGCCATAGATTATTGTTTTCACTTTTATTATTGTTTGGCACCGCTAGGCTGCACCATTTACGTCTTGAAATCTCATATGATTTCACACACAATTTGTTGCGATTTGATTGTATCATACACAAATACACACTTCACACTCGTCCAAACAACTTATCCAGGAGTAGTGAGTCAAAGGCAACCAGACTTGTTCGGTCTTGAAGACAATTCAGCACTTATCCAAGTAGTTTCAACAGTTCATCAGTGAACTGGAACTGGAAGTCCACCCATGTTTGACTCATTACTCCTACTCTTATGAATTGGATGATTAAGATACGCATTCTTTACTCTAGCTGACACAAGAAAGTGTTACAAAACTACAATGGCGAGACTTTATGACTGTTTTAGCAATAACAGAGCTGACTAATAACAGAGATCTCGTTGAATTACAGGTGAAAAACTGCCAGACTCCAAAACCGCTCCAGGAGCATCTGTATACTTTGTACCTTTGTACAGAAATGTGTTAAGTTTTGTCCGCACCAAGATTTTTCGAGACATGACAAGGTTCAACGAGAGGCCTGAAATTTCGATGCCTCTGCTTTCAAAACACCCTGTCAAGTGAAAATCAGGGTGTTTTTTTGTATCTTGTTAGCATGCCATTTGGTGTTTGTGAGTGATATGAGCAGTCAACACCATGGTTGAGCATTTCCACTTTGAAGCTGCAGGGTGCCAATGATAGTCTCAAAAATATGGATTCAAACTTCTGGGGCATGTAACAAATCTGAAAAACTAATCCTGTCAACTTGCAGGGTGGGGCTCTCTGTATTGTTATTCCACTTAATAATTGGTTTCCAGTTCGAACATATAATGCTGAATTACTCCAATATTACAGATTGAGTAGTTTTACAGTGTTTGACCAGAGTCAATGGTGAGCTGGTGTGCTCAGGTTGCAGCATGTGGTTAAGTGTGGATGGAGAAAGAGGCAGGGATTTCACAGATCTTCACATTTTAGAGGAAGTAATGGTGTTAGAGTTACATCTAAGGGGTTTTAAATAAGGAAATTATTATTTTTGTTAAATAAAGGTTTTAAATATCTAACTTTGATACACAGAAATGAGTTTTTAGAGAGAATCTAAAAGAATATCTTCAGGTTTAAAGGCGTTGAGAACAGAAATACGGCAACAGTAACAGAAGTCTGATGGAACAAGACACAAATGAAGCATTTTAGCCAGATTATTTAAACAGCTTTATTAGGAAAATAGTGTAAGCTTATCTGTAATAGTCTCTTGCTACACAGAAAAACTGGACATTTTGAACAGCAGGTCAAAGTTGAACCAGAAAGTCAGTCTGTAAACTGTGATGGACATAATGGGGCATTTGTGTTACGGTTTTATCATGTAGTTCTGGGGTTGCTCTTTCAAAAGGTTAAGTTAACCTGCAGGTTTCTTTAAAACTCTAACGTGTATTCTAGTAATAATGTATTTATTGAATTACTCAACACCTGACAAAGTCTAATTCAGCACCAGTGCAGAAAGTAGCGTGACTTTTAAGTGGTGAGGCTGAAAGCGAAGGTCAGCGAGGTCATGGTGATGGATGGGCAGGTAGGGAAAAAGTACATTAAGCTGTTAATGCAGGACAAAGAGTTCACGCTCTGTGAAAGACCTGCAATTGAATTAAATGCTTTTATAGACTGAAGCTTTAACCCTATGGTTTGGTTTTCTTGCCATGACCACAATCTTTCACTAATCTTAACGAGAAAGTAAAGAAAAAACTAAACCTCTTTTTAGCAGCTTTCCTGGGTCTCATAATGAAATCCATGGTCACAATAATAGTCATAAGGACAATAAGACATCAGTTGTAAGAAATTAAATTTTCCTAAATTATGATTATCACGCATCACATGGTCATTAAATTAACTTCCTTTGTATTGACTTTGAATAAAAGAGTCAGAAGTTGCTCAACCCTTTGTTGTTGTGCTTTGAAGTGGATGCACAACGGTCGACTGTCCACTCACTTGCTGCTCTCCACTTTAATTCTTGTAACTCTGTGTGCACTCATGTGGCAATAATGGGATTTTGGGAGACCAATGTCAGATGTGATGAGCTGCTTCCCTCCGTTGACAGAGGGGTTCAGGAGGTTGGGGGAGATAACATGTTGGTGACAGATATGTCAGAGTTAGATGTTAGGGTGGGGGACTCTAAGTTATTCTTTGACACATCGAAACAGCTAATCTTGTTACCTCGCAGTATTGGCATGTTCGACAAAAGTTCAGTTGCCGCTGTACAAGCTATATGGCAGCATGTGCTTCTGCGGTTCTTCATCTCTGTTTTTATACACATCCTCTTCAGAGATGTCATACAATTTTCTAAATACTCCATTGGCTGCTAAAGTGTTGGTAGGTAGGTGCTGTGCGGTGGATTAAAAAAAGAAAGCAACGATAAATCATTGAAGGAAGGAGACATGGATGGAAATAGAGTTGGAGTTGCTCTTGTTTCTACGGTAACTGTCGATGGGGAGGTACCAGGGATGAAAGTGGAGAGAAAACAAACCTCCCCGCTCCGATGGCAACAGCACAGCAATTGGTTCTCGTTTCCTGCGAGGACAGGAAGAAAAAAAAAACATAACAAGGTCCCCTAGTAGCCCAGGAGACACAGTTCGATGTTGCATCAGAAAGCAAGAGGCAGGGCAAAAAAAATGCACACGCGCCTGCAAACATGCACACTCAACTTGTACAAGCGCACACACACACACACCCACACACGCACACACAATCACATGCTCCACTTCACCCTGCAGCCGCCCCTCCCGCTCCCGCGCTGCCGCTCTCCCGCCAAAACATCCACAGCACGTGAAACCTGCCTAGAAACCGAGGGGAAACTTCCGCCTTGCTGTGATTGGCTGAGCTCCCTAGCAACCGCGTATGTCTCACCAGCCAGTCAGGCGCGTTGCGAGAGGCACACTGACCCAATGAAACAGATTATTCAGAGCGCGGGCAGGCACAGTGACCTGGTAACAGTCAGGAGAAGAAGTCAGGGAGACGCTGGAGGGAGAGAAGAAAAACTCTCCGCGATTGGCTGCTGTGTTTCCTCTTTGTTCCGATTGGTTTGATGCTCCCCTCTTTGCAGTCATTCATACATTTCTCTGCCTGCCTCAGCATTAGCTCCTCTTGTTTCCTCCACCCTCAGCCTGGTTCGTTCAACTTCCAGAGTGGCCACCCTGCCCTCAAGGAAATCCACTGCCGAAGGTCAATGCAAAGACTGCGCTGCTGAAATGGGATTGGTTTAGACAGGCAGGAGCAGAACAAGATCCTAGTAACAAGTCTACCTCATCATGTCGGAGCAGGATTAATGCTTGTGATCAACAACTTGTTAAACAGCACAAGTGCTCTTCCTGTTGTCGCCGCTGATGAGCTTGTTATTGTCTCGCTTGTAATGGACATGGGCCAGTGAAAGGCATAATTAGCTTTTCACTTAATAATGCAGAAATCTGACAGGGCTGTTCTCCAGGCGGGTTGCAAGACGCAGATTAGCAAATGGTTAGTTTGTTTTGAAAAATTTAGCTTTTTCAAGGCAGCCTGGACGAGGTTTTGCAAAATCTTTTTAAACATTCCAAACTGCTTGTTCCAGCAGTATGGGGAATTAATGTCAATACCCCGCAGGATCAGGAGTTCACATTGAATAGTTAATGAGATGGGGGAGAGAAGGACTCAAATAGTTCTGCGAATCGAGCATGCCATGCATACAGCCTAATTTAACATAACTGCAGGCAAAAACTCACTCAGGCAGGAACATTATACCGCAATGATTAGTAAAAACAACATTACCATCCAACACCGAAATTGCTCATAGCTCCCTAACAAATTAGTTTACTGGGGTTTGAAGATAAACTAAATCTTTAATAGAGGATTTATTTTTTGTATTCAACAATAAACACCGCACTGTGTTATTTATTCTACCCTGAATGTTTCATTTAAATCGGTATTTGGAGCTATTTAGCGCTTTCAAGCTTCTTCACCGATGGCACAATACACCAAAGTAAAGGAACATTCCCTACATGTGATACAGAAGTCGAGATACATGAGTGAAAAAACAAGTCTTTGTTCAGTTTGAGGCGAAGGTCAAAGTTTGACTCCACTTCAATGCACTTAAAGCTTAATTTGTTTGTTGTCAGACATGGGATGTGTAACATTGCTGGCTGCTATAGTGACATTATTCTGTCATTCAAACATAGGTCACTTTATATTCCTCATGGGTTCATTCAGACATACCCACGGCAGTTACAGAGAGACACAGTAGTCACGCAATATTTGTCATAGAAGGGACACTGGACAGTTCATCAAGTGACTTAAAAGGCATATTAAAGCAATAAAAAGTGAAAGACTAACTCTAAACTATACATAAGCTTATCAGACTGTCCATATACTGATAGCCAAGTTTCTTTCTTTTTATCTCTCCATGTGATGATAATCTAATTTCTACTTTAACTGTAGCTGACTCTGTGTATGACAGCTCACCTGTATTATAAGTGAAGAAAAGTACACAGTCTCGCTTACTGTTTAATCCTGAGTGATCATGTCTCCATGTTGGGGATAATTTATATTTATACATTATTGATGAAGTTACCAATGCTCTTGTTCTGTTGTTCCACATGCGTAAATGCATGGGTCTCTCTACTACAAGAGCTACTAATATGGATCAAGCTGCTGTTAATGCTGCAACTTAGAGGAAACACTCCTACAAACAACTGGAAGCAACAAATTAAACTTCAGCTGCTCTTAAAGGTGTTTCAAAACCTGGATTACTGTTTACTCACCCTGTCTTCATTACAGTAAAGTTTTGTTTTCATGGATATTTCAGTATAATTGATGTGAAATTGTAGACCAAAGTGACGGAGAAAGCTGCCGGCCGTCTTTGGTGCTCTGTGATTTTTTTTTTGGTATAGTAACATTGGTACTGAAATGTGGAAAAAGCCTTCCTAATAGTGCTACATGCAACTCAAAGAATGCCACATTACTATGTCTGACCTAATAAAATCACCATCTTGACTTTTATGTAGAAGTGATCAGGGTACTCATTCAGACATGAAGCTGATACATTCAGATGCTGTCAGATTAATGGACAGGAGTGCATGTCTGAAAGGTTCTTAACATAACAACCCTGCATAGACCCTTGAGAAAACAGAAAGAACTGGAGTACCTGGTGAGTTCTCAGATCAATGAGAGGCTGAGATGAACACAGGCAAACTCCAGCAGACGGTATTGGTGTGCATGTTGTAGCTTGCGGCTACAGTTGGATTATTGGCAGTTTGAAACAAAAAACAGCAATCCAGTAGTCAGTGAAAGGCTAAATTTTGCTACGCTTTTTGTATAAACACACCTTAACATTGCACTACCTTCAACTATAAGTGTAGCTAAGAGTAACGCAAGACTTTTAAAGTCAAAGTTCCACGTTTTTGGAAATACACTTATTTGTTATCTTGTGGAGAGGAAGATAGGAAAGATGAAGCACCAGTCATGTCAGACTGACAACCTGTTATCGGTATGAAAATGCACCTGCCAGAAAGATAAAGGGCGTTGGGACCGATTTGATTATTTTATCCCTGTATGTAGTGTGTTTTAGTTTACACAAACCAAAGCCACATCTGGGGCGCCTCATGATGTCCCAGCAAAGTCAGAATTTTTTCCCCCATCATGTGACAACTTCCCCAATTTGTCTATGACATTGAACAATATGAGCTCAAAGGGCCCTTTGGCAAAATAAAAGACTGGCTAAAGGATAAACAATGACAACCCCTTGGTGTCCTTGTCTATGGAGGACAGTTTTGTATACACAAATATTGTGTAGTCTCACTAATTTACATGCTATACTTTGTTTGTTTAATGGAGTATTCACTGGTGGCCTGGAAACCTCGCTGTGGTGACAGGTCTCTAAAGTTGTGTCCTTACGGTCATATCTCACCAGTCTGTAGCCATCTTGGTAATGGCCCTGGACAGTTATTTTGGGTTAACAAGAAAAACCCCTTCCTAAATGAATGGAAAGAGAGGCAGAACCGTAATTTCAGTGGTCAGTGGATATAAAAACTGCATTTACAGAATCACCAGTCAAATCTGATAAAAGCTGCTTAAAGCGTTTACCTCAAAATAAGGTTTAAAAAGACATTTTCTCAAACAGGTTATACCCTACATAGTTTCATGACACTGCATTTTCATCAGTGCAACAACACATATTGCTAGGTGTTTCCCATTTTGGCTGTTGTAAGGCAGACAGTTGGATTTTTGAGGGAAGAGGTTAGATCGAATAATACAATCGGCATCTTTGGTGTTATGGAGTTCTCCCATAGATTTATATTCCGATTTCCTGGAATGGTGAGTCTTAGTAGTGAATGTTTCCACTGAAATCACCCCCACGTTCACTCCTTCACTACTTCCAGTGTAATGGACACTCAATAGTTTACTTATCAGTCAGCAGTAAGCATTTACCAATCATGTTTTCATTACCATTAACTACTGAGTTGTCATTTTGTCATCTGTAAAATTTACTGTGTTGAATTGCAGGATTGCTGGCAGACGGTAGTGTAGTTGCTATGGACACTTTGGTTTTTGCATAGATAAAAAAAAACAACATACAACTTAATTAGAGCGCTTTAGAGATAATGGTAGGTGGATTCTGTTGCATTCAGGACACAGCCAGGCTTGTTGTTTCCTCCTGATTCCAGTCTTTATGCTAAGCTAAGCATTGATGGGAGGTATTGATTTATCATCTAACTCTACGAGTGTATTTCCCAAAACATTGAACTCTTCTTTAATGCTAACTCAGTGAAAAGTGTCAACAGTCCCCTGATGAAGTGGGACACTATCTTTTATTGTTGCCCCTCCTCTTCTGTTCTGTGTATGCGTATTTTTATTTTTATTTTTTATTTAACCAGGAGAGTCCCATTGAGATTAAAAACCTCTTTTTCAAGGGAGTCCGGGGCAAGAGGCAGCAAAAGTTACACAATTTACAACATCGTATGTGTTTGCGCATATGCATTACAGTTAGTCAATATGCATGTTCTGCTGCATATGATAGAAGATGACTTTGTTCCCCAAATGAATTGCTAATAGGAATCCCCTGGGTTCCCGCTAGCCTGAGGAATTATAAGACTAACATCACATTGCGTTTTGCAGTCATCACAGAAGGGTTTTTTTCATGGGGGAATGTTCCTTTGTGATATCTTAGATGTGACTTTCTACCATATACCTATTGTCACAATGAATAATAGGTCGTGGAAGCTTAGCAGAGTCTACATGATGTGTAAAATCGAGATTAAAGGAAGCCTAGCAAGCCCTGTATCATAAAACAAATCAGACATCAGAAGGTTTGATCTTCAAAGTTGAAACTCAAACTGGTGGTACCCTAAGAAACATTGTTCTAACAAGGTCAGGATTAAACTCTGTACAGACCTTTATCAAACATCTTAGTCGGCAATCTTGGTTTCTCCCTTTGCCAGGGCCTCATTAATGTCAAAGGGGATGACTTCAAGACAAACAACCCTTGAGGGTCCTTCCAAATGGCCTGGAGCACTGATGACTCACCTAATTTAAAGTTGCATTTTAAGGGACCGTAAATCCTCCCTTTCAATACGAGGCTCCATCTTTCACTTGTCCAGGCTCTTCTCAGAAGCCAATATGTGTCATGATTTTGGAGATTTTATGTTTTTGCATTACGTCACCCCCCCAAGCGGTAGGGATTTACATATCCTTGCGTTTCTGGTTAGGATCAGTGGTGCACCGTGTTCATCCGTGAAATGACCTATTCAACTTATTTTTTTTGGTTGTTGTTGGGCCTGCAGAGGATCGTCTCTGCTGTCTGTGTGAAGCTAATTGGATACAGCAGAGCACCAAGCCATTCTTCACAGCCAGGAGGGATAATTCCCGGAAATAAAACATAAAGGTATTGTTCTTCCATGAAAACAGTGTGCATTCAGCATTTTTAAGCGCATCACTGTCTCCGGAAAGGACTGGCAGAGGGAGCAGGAATAATGAAAGATGTCGGACAGGTCTGTGAATAGGCAGTAAAATCCTCTTTCTTCCTCCAAACACAGACGCAGACACACCGAATCCACAGGATGTAGTATTTTCATGCAAATAATAATCGCTTCAGCAGGAAATGCCAAGAAAGGAATAAATATATTCATTCATATTAAACGAATTCCACGATGTTTGGTGCTAAATCTTCCAAATGCTCTTTAGCCTTGTCCTTATCATCTCAACACACTAACTACACGGTTTGTTATTATGGTATAATTAAAAACTGAATATGCTCTTCGTGGAAAGAGAATTTGAAATTATACAAACGCTGGGAACTTTGTAGCTTTAATTGCTTCTCGTTTATTTATTCAGCTATGACCTACATATGGTGGTTTTCCAAAAGTTTCCAAAAAAAATCATTTAGGAAATCAACCAAATCAATTAGAGGAGGAGACATAAAAGGCCCACTGGATTTTCACAACATCACCTCGGTGACGTGGTTTAGAGATACAGCAACCACAATCAATGAAGCAGCTGCTCCTTTCTTTGAGATCTATCAGACTTGTGCAGCTTCCTGGGCAGCCCCAGTGTATCTCAGGGGGGTCAGGCGCTCTGAAGGATCTCCACCGTGGCTGCTGAAGATTGCCTGGAGGTGTGACAGCCGCCCTATGATCTAGCAGCCCCTCTGAAGATCTAAGGACAGACTTTGCCCATATCGTCAAGTTGCGAGCGCTCCTCGCATTAGACGGTGGCACTTGAGCGAACCACACAGACACGCAGCGTGAGCCCTGATTTCCACCGTCTTCCTGGAAATAAAGAGCTGGAGAATTCCTACAAAGGAAAGGAGACAGATGTGCTGTAACCAAGTCGGTCCTGGGCATGTTCTGAATAATTTTAAGGTTGTCTTAATTAGGCAGTCATTATCCAGTAGCTCAGTCGATGCATAGTAGAGCAGCAGTGCAAAGCTTTTTAACTAACACCCACCATGCTTCACACCTTAAACGTTACAATATGCTGAATGCAATTTTTGTACCCCTCAGCAGCGGCTTTACTGAAATTTGTCAGTCAGTGTTAGGAAATTATCCAGTTACCACAGAGGAATTTTATGGTTGCAAAATTCTATTTTCTGGTTAATTTAAGAGCGAAGGAGGAGGCTGCATGACTGAGCTGCAAATTAATTTTACTGTCTTGTGCACTGGCTTCCTTCCTCGCCTCCCAGGGGCTTTGGGTGCCTGAGCCTTCCACAGCTCTCTGTCACCGCCGCACGCAGCACATGGGCAGCAGATGTTAGCGGCCTCTGTGCCAGGGTGGTATTGGTACCATAATACCACTTGCATCATTTCAACAGATGTGGCTCCATTTCAGGCGGAGCGCTTGACAAACACACCTGTGGCCAGGACCACCTGCTTTGGACGACCAGCACATTCCTGCAGCACACAGTCAGTGGAAATAATGGGCTGTATGAATTCACAGCATGTGGGGGAAGGATGGCCATAACACTCTCCAAATATTGCTTTGACAGAGTTCCTCTATGTACTTGCAAGATTCGCTGTGTTAGCAGGTTTGTGAAGCTATGGTATATGCTGAAGGCTATAGTTATAATGGTAACATGGGGAGCGTACCTGTTCCCCGGGTCCTATGTTCCCCGGGTCCTATGTTCCCCGGGTCCTAGGTTCCCCACTTTTTTGGGACCGGGGAACAAAGGACCCTTTTTCTAAATAAGGGTCCTATGTTCCCCGCTTTTCCCCAAAAGGGTCCTATGTTCCCCACTTTGTATGTGACCGGGGAACATAGGACCCTTTTTAGGAAAAACGGGGAACATAGGACCCTTTTTTAGAAAGAGGGTCCTATGTTCCCCAGTATGTATTGCGACCGGGGAACATAGGACCTGGGGAACATAGGTACGCTCCCGTAATGGGCACCTACTGCACGTGTAAGCAACAACAAGAACAACGCCAACAGGCTAG
>OMNN01083187.1:0-29316 GCA_900302755.1 Chromis chromis | reverse complement strand
GATGGCACCTGTTTACCATCAGTCTGGCATGCAGGTTTTATTTTTACCACGTCATTAAGTTCTTTTTTTTTGTCACAGACCCCCAGAAGTCAAATTGCAAACAAATCCGTGACACTTTGTGAATACAATTAATCACAAATATAAAACAACCAGGAACATTCAACCCTTTCAAACCCGCCTGGACTTCAGATAGCTCTATCAGCCTGGCACTTTTGGACATACCATTTCCTCCCATAGCTCCTTGTAAATGTGTCCACGCTCCGTCAGGTTGGGTAAGGGATGGTGAGTAAAAGGCAATTTTCTAGTCCTGCCACAAATTCTCAATTGGACTGAGATTTGGAGCTCTGACTTGGGCACTACAGGATATTTTGAAGCCTTTCCCGTGTCTCTTTATGGCTTTGGGTGTTGTTGTCTCACTGGACAATAAATCTCCCACTAAGTTCTAGACTGCAGCAACTTCACCTTATTCTCTGTTTTCACCAGAAATTCTAGCTGTGGCTTTTAGGATAAAGAGTGGTTACAAGGGGAAAAAGAGATTTTAACATTGGTAATCAATGAAGTTTAGAGTAATTACACGGTCTTGGTCACAATAATTTTTGATGCTAAATAGGACTGAAGCGAGTAAACAGATTTTAAAATGCCACCGCTTCTCAGTAAGGTTAATGATGTATTAGGTAAAGAAAGTAAAAAGTCAGTCAGAGTCTTTTGAAGCTGTTAGTCGATCATAAGCGGGACACAATCAAACTCTGTTTCATTGTTGCTATTGTTGGCCGTGAAAAGGTAGGCAGGGGTTGAATGACATGTTTTGCACTTGAATGTGGCCACTGTCATGAAATGCTTTTTTTTTACATTTATTTGAAGATGGCAAGGAGAAGTGGAAAATGTGGATGTGTCAAATGTACGTTGGTAAAGGAAGTTCTTCTTCATTTCTACAATTTCGCAAGGCAACAGTAATTGTGCAGCCTATTTGTAGTTAGAATTGCTTTTTAGTTTCATCTCCAAATGTATCCATTGTATCTTGCAGGGAATCTGAACGGTACAATCCAATCCATAAAACATGAATTGAAATAGAATTCATTTCTTTTCTGTGTTTAGTACAGACCACTGGATGGATGTCTGTGTGAGCGACAATAAATGTCAATGGTAGGGTCTAAATACAGGAAGCTTTTCAGACAGCTAACCTTTCTGTGACACACAGATTTAAAAGGCTCACTGTGATTATTGAGTGGACAGTTTTTTAGAGCAGTATTGTCAGTTCTCTTATAGAATGGATTTTTGGGGAAGTAGTACGGACACTTGACCAATTAAAGGAAAAACTGACAAAGTGTCTCAGTAAAGTGCTGGGCCACTGTGTGCTGCCAGAATAAGCTTCAATGTACCTAGGCATTGATTCTCTAAGTTTCTGGAACTGTAGCTAACGATGGAAGAACCCTATATGACTGTTATTTAGAAATTCACCTCCCATACAGTTGACACGGATGGAGAAATTAGTTATAGAAACCAAAACTGTTTCTTGTTCCAGGATGTGAATAGGTTTAGTACTGCAATAATGTTGGTCATTTTAGTATAGGGGGTCTATGGGGATTGGAGTGCCTTTGGAGTCACCCTCTAGTGGCAATTTGAGGTACTGCTTTGCAAATTGCCATTTGAATGGAGCACATAACAAATTATATAAAAAATTCCAAAGTGAGAGGATCTCACTATATATATATAGGCAATGAGAGGAAAATGAATTTAAAAGAGGATGACAGATGAAACACACTTTATTTTCATTAATACCCTGTGTTTAATAAAAACAGAACTTCAGGGTCAGTATTATTAAATGAAAAGGAATTGGTGTTTCACAAATGCAGACAGTGATGTATTATTTTTATTTGTTTTGTTTTTTAAAAACATGTTTTACTGATTTTTTCCCGCCTTAAAATTACAGTGGTCATTATTTGTACCAATTCTTTTCATTATTCCAACATTTTTATTGGTAGGAGAACAGTTGGCTTTAATTTCACCCTAATTTAATGGCAGAAGTGAATTATGATCAAACCCGTCAGATCCTTAGCATCTGTTCAAAAGCAGGCAAAGCAGCAGACGCCATCTGAACAGGGCTGCACTGCACACGCTGTGCCTTCCCTTGAACATACTGTGGGAAGAATTCAGTCTTTACAAATGTGTTTCCAAAACAAATAAAATGGAACATTTCAGACTATACTGGCTTCGTCTCTTTACTGCATCCATTTAAACCTGAGGTCATTTGCAAATTCTTTTATCAGAATACCGCAAATGGTGTCTTGGGTGGAAAGCAGCAATGAAATGCCATGATGTGTCAGAGTTGATGAGGCTCGGGTAATTATGCCATGTTCTGAAGTGATCTCAAGTATTTTCATCAGGGCATTAGTTGACACAGTCACAGAGGTCTGCATCAGGCTATTCAGAAATGTGCTTGAAACCTCTGCAGCATTTTATTAAAGGCTATTGTTAATCTATTTTAATTTAGAAAAAATGCTTTTTTCTGATAATAGCTGAGTTTCTGGACACTTTGTGTAGCTAAGCAGTACAATACCACAGCTGACTTATGATTATTGTCAGTGAGATGAGCAAGAAAATGGTTTAATTTTGAAGCACACATTAAAAACAAAACAAAACATACTTTTACAGCATTTGCTCTGTGGCTATTTTGAACTTTTTGACATCCTGCAGTTTAAAAACGTTGCACCATCTGTCTGCAATGTATGTCATCCATTGTCACGTAGCACAGCTGTCGTATGGATGTAGCCAATGCATATATACACTGCAGAGGAACTCGTGGATGTGCTGTTTGAAATGAGTCTTGCTGGTATTGTTCTTTGCTTCTTTTTGCATGCTGGCTACAGAAGACACTTCTCCCTCCAGCTAATCTTATGTGGCAGATTCCTAATTACATGACTGTGTGCAGGTATGATGCACATGGTGACTTTATGAGAGCTAATCCCTCTTTACAGATTCATTAGAAGAATGTAATTGAAGTGGACTCAGCGGAAAACAGTGTGACACACCAACAGAGCAACAGAAGGTAGGAAACAGAATCACCTCTTTCTCCTGTCCAGTTTCTTCTCTGTCCACAGGAAACCAATATGCCCTCCTCTCTTTTTTGTGCCTCAGATTGTCTGTTTGCCCCTCTTGTTGTTGGCAGAAATGACTCTGCAGGTGTTTACCAGTTGCAATTTCCAGGTTGTTGTCGCTGATGTTTTTCTGGTTGTTCATTGTAACCCAGTAATCAACTCAGTTTTTTTCTGTCCACAGCTAATAAGCATTGATTTTTAGTTTTCGTAATGCTGTCCAGTGGTTGATGCTTTCATTTTTCTTTAAAACAAATCTTCTTTTCTCTTCATAAATTCGCTCAGTCTGGTTTGTGCTGGCTCTGTGTTGAAGCAATTCATTGTTTTGCTGAGCTTTATGATCCTTATAGCTGAGAGGAGTTCTTCCCGTCTTTTCCTCATTGTAGCTTTGTAATGGTTGGAGCTTGGCTCATTGGCTTTAAGGTGTTTATAGAATTCTATTGGTCTTTTTTGGATCCTAATTAAAAGTGTGAATCGGCCTATTTTAGCGCCGATCAAGTGTGTGTTGTGTTTGCATTGTGGGCAATGAAGCCACCAAGTTTTGACCTGGAATTTCTGTTTGTTGTGAGTCTAATATTATTATAGAAGCCCACATCTTAATCTGTGGGGTAGTCGTTAAATTCGACATTGTGTTGCCGAATCTGTGACATCAAGGCTGGTGTCTTTTCCAGTTTTAGGGCCTGAGTTTTGGCTGCTACAGAACTGTCCGGGTGCACACTGCCTTTACACTGAACCCAGTGTATACACTCAGCCACTGTGCGTGTTTGTTGTGCGTGTTTTACTGAAAAGTCTCTGCCAATCCAAGGAGTTGGCTGGTGTCCCCTTTAAGCTTGATTTGCAGAGGGCTTAGTGTTCTTCAGCCATCTGTTTAAAACTATACCTGCCTTGAATCCAAAAAGACATTTTTGGAATTTGAGTTCCCTCCAATGTTTGTATTTTTGAGATAGCCTCCGTAGCGGATTTAAGTCATGATGCCTGACAACCTATCACAAATAACCCCAATGTACTGTAGTATTTTTAGTACAGAACACTCTGCCTGCAGGCAAACCAAGCCAGGATTTGAACTGAGTTATAAGATAATGACAGTTATGATTATTGACTAGTGATCCATTCTCTTCAGAGTGCTGCAGTTTTCTGGTTAGAAAGACCAAAAGAGAAACTCAACGCTTGGTTACTTGACATGAAAACATTTCATCTAATTTTGGAGTTCTTTTAGAAAAATCTGTGGCACTTCTGTTAAAGTAGACAGTGCCCAGTTAATGTGCTTTGCAGAAAGCAGAGTCAGTGTCATGGTAAAAAAGTTAATCAGTTAAAACATTTTCAGTTCACTGCGTAGTGTGTAATGAATAGGCTTAGAGAGCAGGAATTTTATGGGCTGTGATTTTCAAAGAAAACCTTTGCCAGTGTAATTATAGAATTAAAAGAGGGGAGGCAAAGTGTCAATGTGAAATGTGTTGGGCACTGGAAAAAAAAAAAAAAGTTTTTGCGTTTGTGTCTTTTCAAGAGGGACAACAGAAACCAGTGGGAGAAAAAACACGTTGTTTGTGCACCATAAATATTTCAAATTGCCACAAAACTCTGAATGTGAAGACAACCAACCTGAGAGACTGCCTCTAGGTACTTGGAAATCATGTCTTTTTCTCTCTAACATATAAATGTAGTGTTCTGTAACTGACAGCTGAGTCTGTTTTGAAATGTGTCACAAGGTCAGTAGCAGTGTGTTGGTTTGCTTACAGGTATTGACTGCAGCAGCACTTTTAAAGCACTTCAGTGAACATTACTGGAGCAGAGAAAGAGCTAAGCTAGGTACACAGTGCCACCTACTGTATTGAATGGGAAAATCCTTCTAGTTCCTCTTATCCCCCCTTCTCATTGTTTAGTTTATACATCCTTGATTCCTTTCCTCAACTCCTCTAGAGTGCAGTCTAGGAAACAGACATTTAATAAAATGAGTCATCCATGGCTTGGAGCTTTTGCTTCAAAGCGACAGTAGCTGAATATAACATGAGGCGCAGCTGCATCATTTGTTTTACCTTTAATTTAATTCACAAAGTGACTCGTCAGTCCTGCTCACAACATAGCTTGTATATTCAAATTGTGTGTCATGCTATTTTTGTTGTTGTTGTAGTCTTGTGTGGACAAGGCTTCCACAAAGGATCCAATGAGGATACACCTGTGCGCCCTCACTCATAGCTCCTCTGGCAAGCCTCCTGTCTCCTTAAGATGCATTTTGAGGAGTAAGACGTCATCATGATCGCACGCCAAGACTGATTTCCAAGTCACAGGCAGGAGGACAGAGGTGACGAGGATGCTCAATTTAGTAAAATGAGGTTGATGAACTTTTAGTCACCAGCCAAATAGATGCAAAGGTTTTGACTTTTTGGTTGTTATTACCACTGTGACACTCTGTGAGCTAGCATAGTTGGTTTGAATATAGCCATCATTTAGCTGTGAGTAACATTGCTTTTCCTAGTATGTCAACATTTGCGCTGGAGGAAAAGGCTTATGGATAGGGTGCTTGCTGTCTATTATTTATTTCTAAGAATGTCGCCAATGGGCAGTTAGCACAGCACCAATACCTGGGTTCTCATGGCTCAAAAAACGACTTAAGCACCTGATCTGAAATGATCATTAATAACAAATAGTACACTGAATTCATTGTTCCTTTTAGTCACAGTTCACTATGCTTTCAATTCCTGGTTACAGACCTTGGATGGATAATGCTGCATTACCATGATCTGGGTGATGTGTTTGTCTAACTGACAATTTTTTTTCCCAATACGGGAACATTTCGGGGTTCTTTGTCTTTCACTGTCTTTGACACTGTGGCATATGGACAGCAGGAGCCAGAACTGCACCCAGCAACCCAGAAATGACTGGCTCATCTGCCTTTACCATCCGAACTAATGAATCACAAATTTCTCACATGTATTCGTAAAGCTTGACCCACAATTTCACTCCCAAACAACAAAGATTTGTCAAGTTTTTATTGTCAATAAAATTTTCAAAAATCATATCAGAAAAACAAAGATAATAAAACAACAAATGTCTATGTATAATAAATGCATTCTAAAATATGGCCAGAAGCTCTCTATAGAGCCAATACAGGTTGCACAGGTGACCAAGCATTTTAGAACTTGCTTTCTAAAATGTGTCTATTAATTGCAAAATGCACACATCACAAAACCACGGGTTTAGACATTACACTTGATCTATTGCAGATTTTATTACTTCCTGGGGAAATAACAGACAAAAATCTACTGGATTAATTGTATACACTTTCAGGTTTTCCTGAGTACTGGACACCAACATCAGTTCTAATAAAGTCTGGGCAGCTTGTGCCCTTAGTGATTTGATGAGTGAGGAGTCTGTAATGAGTTCAGTGAGTCATGAGAGATATTGAGTCAAAACATATATAAAAATAATCCCCATTAAAGGGGCTGTATTGGGTAAGGGTCAGCAACAAGCTACTGATCTCATTTTCAAAAGCAGTTTTCAGTAGAGGCACACTCTACCATTTTGTGAAATATAGCTGATTGCTGTCAGTTAGTTGAGAAGATTGATATCGGTTTCAGTGGGATGTTCTTGGCCTAGCTGTGCACAAAGTCTGGAAGCAGAGGGTAGATGGATAGCCTGGCTCTGACAAAGGTCAAATAACGTGTTTTCCAATAACTCTAAAGGTGTCTGACAGAGCAGTTTGCTGACAGAATGGGTCTGTGTTTGACTAACAACCCCTGGGCTAAGTCACAGAGGAAATTGTTGGAATATTCTCATGTGACTGTGGGTGAACAGATGGAAAACAAACATTATTTCCAAGATTTGTATTGAGACATAAGAAGGTGTATAGAAGATGGACGTAGCCTGCAGAAGTAACTTAAACCTGCATTCTTTGTAATGGACTCGTCTGGTTGCACAAAGAAGTCCTTTTGTATAGAAGTCTATAAGAAAATAATTCTACTCCTCTCTTGATTTATTAACTTAGTAAACGTTCTCCTTATGAGCTCATGGTGTCAATCACTAGTTTCAAGTCTCCTTTAGTACAGCACGATGTTCAATTTTGTAAATTGTGATCCCATTTATAGTTAAACAGACATTACTACCAAGGTAGCAATAGCAAAAAATGCCAGACTTAAGGCTTTAAAACTGTAGTCCACAAACCAATAAGTGACTACGTCCATCTTGTATATACAAGCCAGGATTCAAACGGATTTTTCTTTTTTGATATTTTCACAAGTTGTCACTGTTGTAAAGGCCTGACACGTTTTCTGACACCAAGTATTCCAGCAAGCAATCTTTGTAGTGTTTTTCAAAAAAATATCTGTTATTAAAATCCATTACATTTTCTTATCTTACTACCCACCAACATGCAAACAAGGTATAAAGGGATAGAGAGTAAAGTATGGATTAAGGCCCCTAGGCAGAAGCATTTTCTGAGTTCATACCAGGTACATCTAAAAAGGATGTGCAGTCCATCAAATGCTTTATATGTGCTCCCCCTCTGGTTTCTTGCTGATATGGACAGACGATATTCCTTCTGGTATTCTTTGTTCCTGAACATGTCTGATCTTTGTATGTGTTAAATCTACATTAAAAAAAGATGTATTTCAGTGTTTGTGGTGAGGCTGCCTCGAGTCTTCTTTGGATTTACATTCTCATCATTGCAGGAGTGAGATGGTCTATTTTTTCATGTCCACTTGATTTGCTTCATTATGCTCTTTGATGGAAGCTGCAAATGTTCCATTAAGATAAATGAAAACCACTGGCAACAGCCATTTGTTCCCTTTGAAGACAATGGTGCATTACCTTTGCTTAGCGTGACTCAGACCGCACTTTTCTAAGAAAACATTTAAGTGTAAGAAATCACTTATGTCACCAGAGGCTGCACAACTGAGATCCAGATATATAGAGCTGTGTAGCAGTCTACTGACCTAAAGCAAATTAGATATTTGTCCATAAATGAGTATCCCTGTTTTTTTTTTTTTAAAGTAAACCTAAGAATGAAGCCACACTGATTTGATCCAGTTTATTTTTTTTCTTCCCATTTATTTATTTATTTTAGTTGGCGTGTGTGAATGTTGCTCAGGATTGATGTGTCCTTCTCTGTGCCAACATTTTGATTAGCAAAATTGTTTGTTTTTTTTGTTATCTTTTGAAGATATGGTGTCTATTTAGCTAGTGGAATTTAGCAGCAACAGGAGGACTGAAGGTTCCTTTTGTTGCGATTAATGAAAATGCTTTCTCAATAGGCTAAACAGGAAATGTGTGACAGTAAAAACAGCAGCAAACCGAATTAGGCAGTGACCTTCTATTTCTCTCTGTTTAGTGACTGATCAGTGTGGCTGTCTTCAAAAACTTGGCTGCCATTGTGTGTATATTGAACAAAGTGTGTATGAAAGAATTGGAACAGCCACTCTCCTATTCCCTGTTTGTGAATGTACACGTTTTCACACAGTATGTGTCATTTGATGTTGGCATTTGTTTCATTCGAAAGACAAAAACATCTAACATTCACAAGAAAAAACAACAACACATATCTTTCTAAAGTGTTCGCTCCTTCCCAATTTAAAAAAAGAAAAAGAAAAAAAACATGGAATAGGGTATCTAGTATAAAAACAGGCATGAAAATGTTATCCAGTCAGTCTGCTTCATAAGACCTGATAAAAGCTGGCCATGCACCTGAACCCTCCTTGAAAACCCTGATTGAAGGGATCAGAACTCCCAGAGAGAAGATGCATCGACAGACGAGCCATCACCCATAAGTGTGCCTCCCTGATCTCCACGGAGGTACTTGCCATTGGAGCCTTTGATGGCGACACGTCCATGTTCCGGGAACTCAAGGAAAAAGTCCTCTGACTTTTCTCCATCTGAGCACACGAGGCCACTGCTAGAGACATACCAGAACTTTCCGTTCACACCTGCAGATAAATATCACTTGATTATATTTAGGCCATTTGCTTAAGAAAGTAGTAGATATGTCATGTTAATATATGCAAATATATGCTGTGCACACACGAAAATACTAACTTTTAATATTGTAGGCGCCATCATTGAAGATCATTGAGAAGATGTCATAGATGGATCGATTTGCATCCAAAGTGTTGGAGTTCTTGTGGTGACACACAAAGCCGTTCTCTCCACGAAGGATCAGCATTGGGCGGTTGATGAGCTTCATCAGGAATAATTCATCATCACCTGCAATGTTGGATAAATATTTCTCATCTGGTGTTCAGGGGTCGACAAAGTCGTAGGCTACCTGTGGTGGAAATTTCAAATGAACGCAGTGCTGAATCCCAAGTGTCTTGTCTGAAAGCACTTACCCACTGTATCGCTGACCGCTGAGAGCTGGCCATTCTTCTTTGTGCAGACATACTTTCCATTACTTGCTTTGAGTGCTATTCTCTGTCCTCGCCACTCAATGTCAAACATTGTGTTGACCTCTCTGGGGGAAAAAGAGACAAGGACAGACAGGTGAGGAGATTTAGGTGAGAAGACTGGGGGTAGGTAGATAGATGGATAGATAGATGGATGGATAGGTAGATCGATAGATACTAGCTAAAGGCTAAATTATATAAAATTGAATCAAGTATAAAATCAATATAGTAGTACAACAGAATAAAGACTAACAATTGAACCACAGGTGTGTTAAATATATGCTGTGCAATAAGAATAATATGACTATAATACACTATACATTTGTGCAAGTTAGGGAGATAACAGGTGTTGATGCTGCAGCAATATTTTCTTTTAAGTTAAAACTCTTCTTTTAAAACTATAAGAGTCACTTACACTTCTGTGGCACTGGACTGGATCTCTCCATGAGTCACTAAAGTCCAGTATGATCCACCATTGGTCCTGAACATAGACTTTTTGCTCTCCTTATCAATCTCCATCTGGAAGGTCTCCATGTCTGTCTCCACATCCTGATTGGCTGAAATGCTCAGTCCTGGCAATAAGGGAAGAAGAGACAGCATTGATAGTCATGCCTTTGCGCAATAGAATATATGGATTACAATGTTGCATCCTCATGAATGCCATTTTCCTCTCCTTGAATGTCATTTACTCATTCAATATTTGCCACAGAGACTCGTGCATAATAGTAATCCAGCATTAATTACTTCCATGCCTTCTCTGTTGTTGTGCCACATAATAGAGTGTGCTATCTACAGTGACTCATTCAAAGGTTCTAGCTCCTCATATAGGCAGCATTTGTTGCATCATGCAACGTATTTATTTGCTTTATGGTACACTATATTGCCAAAAGTATTGGCCCACCCCTCCAAATTATTGAATTCAGGTGTTTCAATCACTTCCATGGCCACAGGTGTATAAAATCAACCTCCTAGGCATGCAGATTGCTTCTGCAAAGTCCTGACCTCAACCCCATAGAACACCTTTGGGATGAATTAGAGCAGAGACTGAGAGCCAGGCCTTCTGGTCCAACATCAGTGTCTGACCTCACAAATGCACTTCTGGAAGAATGGTCAAAGATTCCCATAAACACACTCCTAAACCTTGTGGAAAGCCTTCCTAGAAGAGTTGCAAAGGGTGGGCCAACTCCATATTAAACCCTACGGATTAAGAATGGGATGGAGTTAAAGTTCATGTGCAGGTAAAGGCAGACGTCCCAGTACTTTTGGCAATATAGTATATCTTGATGCTATGAATATATGTTTACAGTGATATGAAACCTACTAAAAAACTACATTAACATTAATTTGGTTGCTTGGTTTTCTTGGAGTGCTAGTTCTTAGTTCTAGAAAGCAAATGTTACAGCTTCTATCCATTTCCACAAATGTATGGTACATTAGCATGCTATTGCTTTAAGATCCCTCCTGGGCTGATGAACCTCTAATATGCCATCTTCTCTAACGATGAAAGGGCACGTCAAAGTGGAGTAGTACATTGTATGTTAACCAGCAAGATGGAGGCTGGATTTTGAGCACACGTTACATTACATTGTTTGCTATATTAATCGTTCATTTAAAGATCCCATCTAATGAAAGCAACATTTTTCAACATGTTAACATGTATCATGACTGAAATAAGCAGTCAACAATACGGCTGAGCATTCCTGCCTCGAAGCTGCATTGTGCCGAAGACAGTCTCAAAAACACAGATTCAGACATCTGGAGCTTCATTCTTAACCTAAGGAACCAATCCTGTGAACTCCCAGAGAGGAGCTTTCTGTATAATTCTCCTTCTTCAGAACTGGTTTTTCCAATATTATAACTTGCCATTGTGTAATGCAGAGTAGTTTTCCACTGTTCGTGTTGTGCCATAGGTGAGCTGGTGTGCTTGAGCAGGCAGCGACGGGATAGGAGGAGATAGAAGCAGGGACTTCATAGATCTGCACATTCTGGACTTACATCTGTGCCATTTTAAGGCATAAAGGGATTATTTTCATGGGAAAAATGTCAGTGGTCGGTTTAGATTGTTTTGATTTTTATGAAATCCATTTCTTAAGCATTAAACATGCGCACATTGTTATAGGAATATAAGGTTGATCAGTTAAACATGTCATCATTGGAATTTACTGTATTTCACCTTTGAAGTTTATAGGGTTTAATTCAAAAAGATGATTAGATGATCATTTTAAATAATTAACCTGATTTGAAGCCACATGCAAGCCTTGGATGCTTGCTTGCATTGTTTTCTAAACCTTTGCTTTTAAGCAAATTTCATGTGACCAACTTATGTCTTCTGTTTTGCATCCAAACACAATCTTGCACACAACACCAAACCAAATAGAAACTTTGAAAATTTGTGAAAATTGTACCCATCTTTCCAGTCATGAGTACACTGTTTTCTAAACACAAACGCCTCACGTGCAGCCAGTCTGATGTTACATACTTATACTTAATCCACATGTATAAACTCTGTCTAGTGGGGTGGTGGCAAATACACAGACAGATATAACTGAACTGTGTCTGCTGTAGTTCAAATTAGATGCCACCGAAATATCCTTCAACCTTTCTCTTAATCCCGTTACAACCCTAATCCTCCATAGTCACCCCTCCACCCTTCCTGTTCATTCGCTTGCTGTAATTCCCTGAGTGGTGAAATGCAAATCTGCACTGCAGGGCCCACTAAGCAGCTTTCAGTGCCTTGTTCCTTAAAAAACGTGGAGCTGCCACAAGGCCAAACACTACAGTTGAAAATAAAAGTCTTTGCCCTATATTATGAGGATGGAGTTCCAAGTTGCTGAAATATTGCCCTGATAATGACTTTTTTTTCATGCAGAATACTATTCATGCGTAAGCATCATAATGAGTGCAGTCGAAAGTTAGTCTAAGAAACCCCTGTGCTGTAGAAGTGTATGTGTATTGTAGAGATAGCTTACAATAGTTAGAAGGTCATATGGTTTTAACTGAATTTTAACCCAGTTTTCTTCCCAGTCCTCCCACACTTACATAATTATACAGGACAGAGCAGACCACATCATGCAGACTGAAAAAAGATCATGTAAGTGATACAGTATGTCTGGTAAGGCCTGGCTGTAGCTGCTGGCACTTTATTGTCACTATATAGGACTATAGATCAACATAATTTGGAGAATTTCACTCGATAGATGATAAAGTGCAAGTAGCTGCACGGCTTAAAGCCCATTGATGGTAATTGACACCCCTGGGGCACAGATCTGCCCTGAAGTCATTTGCACACTGCTTAATCTTCAATGGACACACAGTGGAAATGACAAAGCCCATTACCACAATTACCTCCACAGTATGGCTGTCAACCACTCTGGATCTAACATGAAAAGGGGACATTTTCATTCATCATCTGGCAAATGAAACTGATTGACGTTTCCGTTACTGTATTCTAACTGTTAAAGATTAAGAAAAATAAACCAAGGCTATCTCAAGTTAATATGAAGCCCTTATTGTAGACCATGCAATGGTTGTTTCAACTTGACATCTACAACGCCCAGTAGTGGTTCTGCTCCACACTCCACTGGCACACCATGTACCCTAAGGTGCTACGTTTCCAAGGTATTTCACTTGGGCCAGATTTGTTGCCAACCTCAATACCTAAACCTGCAAAATATAACCGTCTATGTAGCCATCCTGGTTCAGTTTTGGAATAACTTCACAAAAACTGCCGGAGTTAAGAAATGCATGAAAACAGAATGCGGGATGGATCCACAATATTGAACTAAATCAGGGACAACCTGTACCTGAAAGATGATCATTGCATATTTACACAGATAAACTGCAGCAAATATGGTGAATGAACCCAACACATTTATCTTGCCAAGACATTAGCAAGGAGTCCTTTAACAAATGGTGTGCATGATGTTTTCAAAAATAGACTGAGCTGCTTTTTGCCTCTGTAGGATCTGGAAAAAGTCTCACCTAGTCTCATGTGCAGCAAAGTGCACAAGTCAAGTCACCTTTATTCATATAACCCATGGGTTGAGGCCCAGAACCTATGGCAGCTGCATAGTCATTGCAAAATCATGGCAGAAGAAATCGCCTTGTCTCTTATTTTGAAATGCACAACATAATTTCTTCTTTTCCCTTGAACTCAGTTTGTTTTTGTCAGTCTCTATGTCCATTTTTACATTAAGACTCCATTGCCTTGCCTCATTTTAAATACATTCAAGTTTCTTTACAATGCATTAAATTAAACAAATGCAAACAATCAAATCTCATTATTTACCCTCTATGACTTTCACTAATGAAAGTAATCCCACCCTCAAGGTTCTCTTACGCCTAATACTGGATTTAGAACATTATACCATGAGTGATGCACTCCAGTATGTTTTTATATCAAAGTTGTGTTGGTTAGCATTAGATTTGATAAATGAAAAACATGCTTTTTTCTGCATTACTGGATAGTTACCTTGCTTGACTGAGACAAATCTTTTATTGGCTGCTTGAAAAACTACTTGTGGATGACTCTCCTCGAGATCAAACAGCTCATCTTTTCCAGCCTTGGAGCATCTGCCGGAGCGCAGCGTTCCTGTGGGTCCCACTGTCAGATACTTCCCATCACAGTCCTTAAAGGCCAGCTTGCCGGATTTCAGCTCCAGCGTGAAGCTAGTGTTGTTGGTGTTCTCCTTCACCAGTTTCCCATCATTGCTGAGAAAACGACTGTCGCAGGTCTTCAGGCTGTACTTGCCGTCCAGGTATACCAAGGTGACCAGGGAGTCCACTCCCCAGGGAATGTTGCTGTCCACTGAGATCTCTCCATCTGAAGCAGACAGATGGGCATAACGCTTGCGTGCCACACTGAACAGGCTGGCCTGTGGGTGTAAGGCCAAATGGACGGCCCACAGCTCTTGTTCCCCAATGGCTTGGGCAAAGCAGGACAGGTAGTCAGCCGAGCCTCCAAAGTAACGCTCATAGGGCTCAGACTGCAGTGCCCAGCGACCGTCGGACTGGGGCACAATAAGGAAACGGCATTCAGGGTCCGGCTTTTCTGCCCCGCATGTGATCTTCCCATCTTTGTCAGAGGCCAGATAGCGTCCCAGGTGGCTGCGGAGGAACACCACTTGCTCATCTTGCTCCAAGGTCCAGATCTGTTTCTTCTTCATGCTGATGCCTGAGGCGTTCACCTTGAAGCTGAAGGCCTCAGCCGTCAGGTAGCGGTTCTCATAGTTGATGAGGCCAAATTGCAGCTTGAGAGCCCGGTTAATTCCGTTTGTGGGCATGCTTGAACAGGCCACACGTCACGATTACGAGCCAGAGAGGTTTAGGAAAAGCAAGGGAAAGGGCAATGAGGGAAAGCAGGCATGAGACTGAGCAGCAAAAGTAAAACACTGAATTTCTCCCCTGTTCTGTCGCTCAAGCTGTGAATTAAGTCCACTTGTCTCTTTTGATGGATTGTTAGTGCTCCGTCCTTCTCCTGTCACTTTCTCTCTCTCCCCAGAGGGCTTGCACAGGCACTTGCTCTCGGTTCCTTAATGAGTTAGGATTAAAATCAGCAGGACGCAGCACCTCAATCCAACAAGCTGCTGACGTCACGTACCAGTGCACCAACTGCAAACCTCCCCTCCTCCCTCTCCTTCTCCCGTCAGTGCAGCTTCATACTCATTCTCTCTTTCACATGTTCCACTTTCTTGCCATGCCTCCTTTTTTCCACTCCTCTCCGGACTTCCCTCCCTGTAAAGCATACTTACACACTCATTTGTCAACTAAACTCCTCCTGGTTCTCACTCTAATATTTAGGTCTAGAGTAGCCATGTTATCCAGCCCAAGGATTATCCCTCAATCCCTTTGATCTGCTGGCAAACCACAGTCTAATTGGAAAATGTCCAGAGAGTAAAGGTGCTTTTGGTTGCTCCCCTGCTTCTCCTTTGAGTGCCCGTTCAAAGAGATTTTGATTAAAGAAGAATGACGTTTTCCGCGGGGCAGTTTTTGTAAATATGAACGCATTTTAAGAAACATTTTTAAAACATGATAAAGCATTCTGTTGTGTTAAAGACCTCACCTAGAGATTAAAATTGCATTCACAATGAACCTCTTTCACATTGGACCAGCATTAATGCGCATGGCTGACTGCTTTAGAAGCATAGTCTTAACTCGCGAAGCAGTACAACAGATTCTTTATGAAAGTTCTCACAGCATTTTGCCACATGCAGGTCAAGAGAAGCTGGTTATCTACAGCATGCATGCGTCAAGTTCTCAGAGATATTTAAATCTGTGAAGCCGGTGACCTTAGCGAAGAGAAATTTGAATAGCCCACATTTGAATGTGCATTTGCCTTTTCTCAATGTGCAACTTAGTCGATTCTCATCCTTATTCTTCCTCTGTCATTCCGTCACTGAATCAATAATAGAGGACGAGACTCTCTGCCCCATGACCTTTGTCACACTGCACGCTAAGATCAACCTTTGTAAGAGCATTACCACCCTCTTTCACAGGTTCCCGAGGATGATGTAGGTAATGGCAAGGAGACCTGTGTATTGTGAATACCAAATTCACCAAAGGGTGTGATTTGAGCGATAGTACAAAGCAAAACTCCTTAAGGTGTTATTTCTACTTAATAATCCTTTAATGACAAGTGCTGTCATGTGTTAGCCTGTACAGTTAATGGTGATTAGCATGGTGAGCCCAGACCACCACTGGGGGTTAACACTCTAATGTTAATCTAAGCGCAGAGGTTGGGTACACCTAAACGGCATAAACATATGTTGAATGTCAATGTGATTATAACTATGAAGCAAAAGAATGTCTTCCATTGATTTAGTCACACAGGATGAGAAAATATATGGATGAAGCTAGAAAGAGTTTTGCTCTTAAAATAAACTGATTTGTACAATGTGGTATATGATGAAGCTCGAAAACAAAAATGCTTGTAGCTCTTCCAAAAGGTCACACTTGATGGTCGGGTGAAACATGATAACTATTAAATACGGGCATAACAACACACATTGGGACAATGTGTGTCTAGATTCTCAGTCATCCCAGTCATGTTAATCCCAAGAGCTTCTGTAGAATAGCTGGACCTCTTATTTTGGTTCTTGAAGGCGTTTCCCCTCTCATGCAGTCTGTATATATATATATATTGTCATAATGTTGTGACTGATTGGTGTATACTATATATAGTGTATACTATATATATATACACACTGTATATATATACACTGCCTGGCCAAAAAAAAAGTCGCCACCTGGATTTAACTAAGCAAATAGGTACAAGCCTCCTATTGCATAATTACTGCATGAGTGATTATCTTTCAGCTGGCAACGGTCTAAGTCTAAGGAGATTGCAGAAACTACTACAATTGGGTTAAGAACTGTCCAACGCATTATTAAAAACTGGAAGGATGGTGGGGTACCATCGTCTTTCATTTGAAACAACCTTTTTCTCTTTATTTAGTCTAAATCATTTTGTTGAAAGTCAATGCAGCAATTATTGTCATCTATGAGGGGTTCATTTATCAGAATGCCATTCTTCCAACTTGGCAAAACTTTTTTTGTTTTGTTTTTTGCCTGAAATTGTTTACCCCAACCAGTTTTTCCACAAATACATTGTTTTTCATGTGTTTTATCCTGCGCTCACTGGGTGGCAGCATTGCCCTGTAGAAGTACAAAACAGTGGTTTGCTGTTATTGTTAAATGAAGTGTAGATGGATTAAATAAATATAATACATTGTCTTTTGGGAGTTTATTTGCTAAATCTACTGAAAAAATCATTGAGAATAAAATAAATTGTGTTGTCCATCTATCTATATACACAGATTTGTTCATTCCCTTAATGACATAGGGGAAATTGAAGTATAACTGTGTCAAATAGTTATACTTGACACAGTTAAGTGTGTCAAGTACTATCACATAGTGCTTACGATGATAAGCGCTATGTGAGGACATGTGAGGACATGGGATGACATGTGTTGTAAATAGCCGCTATATAAATAAAATTGAATTGAATTGAATTGAAATATTGTGTCAGTATTGCGTAATAATGAAACAAATGTTATGGCAGTCTAAGATACTAACTTAGCTGCTAGTGGTGTCAGAGGAGATGCAGTAGCAGACTATTATAAATGGACAATGCACCAGTTTTGCATGTTAAAATCTATTTAATTTAATCGTGCAGTACGAATATTACACTGTCTTTGAAAACAGTTGTATAATGTAGGCTGTGGCTCCACAGAAGCTTTATTGTGAATCTAATACTACTCCAGTCACATCATTTAAATAAACTTTGGGTTTCGAGTAAATTTGCTTTAGCAGAAATCCTTTGACATTTCAATATGGCCTGAAAAAGTCACTGTATGAATAATTATATTAGATTTTTGGTAGCCAAATGCAATATTTCCTTTTGGGAAATTTACCAGCTTTCAATTAACTTTGCCATTTGTCATGAAATAAATAATTTATTTAAAAACTGCTACTTTGAGATGCATGCATACCTCTATTATTGGTACAACTGATTGGTGTCCAATAGATGGCAGTGTTGACTGCAGATTGTAACTAGTTTGTTTTTTCCTCAGCATTTGGATTCTTGTGTTCACTTGGTGGTACTGTGAAATAGAAATAGAAGAGTTGCTCGGCGGGTTGAACACAAAGCAAAAGCTGAATTAATTCATGGCACAGTGCTGCAAATTGATTTGACGTATGTGAGGTGATGAGCGAAGATCTTTAAGCTTTCCACACCTGTTTCCTACACAAAACAGAAAAGAACCATTTTGTTAGGGGGGTTCTATGAGTGATATCTGATGATGCCAATAATATTGAACTAATGAGAACAGTCTTTCTACTGTCCTTCAGATGCCCCCACTCCCTAGGAAATCTGGGTTGCCTGGCAATCCAGGAACCTTATGAGCAACAACTGTACATCATTTGAAGTGTGGTGGTCCAGTGACCATGCCAAATGACAGATGTCTACTTCTCTCCCTCTTTGTCTTTTTATTCTTAATTGTTTGCCTTTGTATACTTTTTTTTTGCACTATTTCTCATTCATCTCTAGCTTCCTTCGTGTCATATCCCCTGGTAGAGATTGTGTTTAAAAGCTCGTCAGAAATAAGAATAAAACAAATAAATAAAACAGGATGAATTAAATTAGTTGATTACTTGCAAACACACACAGACATGCACATGCACACATGTACATATATGCACTCACACACAGATCAAATGGTGAGCTGAGGTCTGGCCCTGGGGCATGAACATGGATTAATGTGCCCAGGGCGATTATTTCATTTATAACTGTCCTGGACCTTTTCAGATAAGACCATTTTTCAGGTTGCCATCCATTAGCACCTTTAGACTGCATCTATTAGCCTGCCAAGCACTCAGAGCGCCATTTAAAGGGCCAGCGCCCTCCCTGTTTAGCTTGCATTGTAAGGCACTTTTAAAGAGGAGTCAAGGTTGTCTAGGGGCACACTGAGCAGAGCTATCTCCCAAAGGACTAAGGTGCAAATGTTTAAATTATTGGACAAATGACACGTAGGTCACCCCCCCCAAAAAAAACCCACTTTGGATGTGAAGACATTTGTTTGGAGGGAAATGTCATCAGAAAGGTGGATTAACCAGTTCAAGTGGGCTCAGTTTCTATAAAAGTCAATGCTACTACATTTTCTTTACCAAGTTTTAAAATTATTGTATCAACATCCACTGCAGTATGTCTTTAAAGTGGATGAGGGTTTTATAAAATCATATCTGCATAACTTGTAGCCCCAGTTCTCATGTTCTATATATGGTGTGCACATCCAAAAAATGTCCTTTCTTTTGTGCTCCCATTGGACCCTCCTGCGGTCCCCTCTAAAACCAGCAGAGGAAAACGGTCCGTGAGACATGCAGTAAAAGTAAAATGTAAAATGGCTGCCTTGGCTGGGATTCTCCTTCCTCAGCAGCTTGGTACTCACTGACCCCATTAATCCAGGTGTTCATTCATCTACAGGACGATCCTCCCTGGCCATTAATGGTTCACCCTACTGAGTTTGCCCAGCCCAGCCCCGGTCTTCTCCCTCCTGCTCCTACCCAGTGTAATAGGTCCTGGTCCCATACAAATGTAATTGGGACTGCCAATAAGCTAAGCGTGGGCAGCCATATAAATGAGCCTTGGTAAATGTCAAGCCTTTTAATACTTAGTTGTAATGCCACATTTGTTTTGTAGGCTGTCATTTGGTTTTAGAGTGACCCAAACTTGTGAACCCCCCTTTCCTCCCCGAGAACAGGTTGAGAGATGGTGGTGTATATACTTGAGATTACATTGCTGTCACTGCAATGCATGGTTGGCAAAGATCCCTCATCTCTCAGGCAAAGCAGGCGGGAAATGCGTAAGCAATACAATAAGTTTCTCATTGATTAAACTGCAGGCTGGTGGACACTGTTAAGCCGTGTGCAGACTGGGCTCTTGTTTGGATGCAGACAGGCTGAGCTTTAAGGGACAGCAGCGTTCATGTTAATGTCATCCTTGCCTCACCGGCTCTGACATCAGGTCTAATATGAGGCCTCCGCTGCTGCCAATCTGACAATTCAATGTGTCTTTCATATAAAGCGAACGTTCATGTGAATTAAAATGGCAGGCATGTGTGTCTGTCTGTAACAATGTGCTTGTTTGTGTGTGTGAGCTTATGTCTAGGTGGATGTGAGCTTGCATGTGTAGCCGTATACTCGCTTGGCTTGAATGTGTTTTTTGTTTGTGCGTGCATGCACATGCATACACGGTAATTTATGTGCAAACACATGTGTTTCAGCATCTCCACATGTTGGTCTGTTCACTCAAAGGTTTATACGCAAGCTCTGCCTTTCGCAAGAGCCAGACATACGTCGTACTCCTCATTTGTCCTCTCTTGCTTTTTACTGCATTCCCACATGCAGAGACTGTAAAAGAGAGTGATTTACACACAAGTGAATAAATACTTTGAGCTGGCAATATGGTCTATGTTCTATACGTCTCCTGTGCTGATTCCAAAGCTTTAGTTAGCCCCGTGTTCCTTAAGAGGGTCAGAGGAGCATGTTTGTTTAGTGTCACCAGAAAATTCTGTTGAGGGATTGTTAGTATAGCCTGAGGGTAAGAAGAGACTCTATCCAAAATGGTGCAAGTATCGAACATCAGGGATCACCACTGGTATGTAAACTAAAACATCATTTTCACCTTTTTAATTATCTAAGTGGCTGCGATGGCTACTTGTGACAACATGTGAGGTGAGTATTGACACTGATCGCTAATGAAACTGGCTAGAAATCAGCAGCTTAGGTCAGCAGTTGGAAAAGAGGGGACAACTCGGGAGGGGAGAGAGTGATAAAGAAAGGAGAGACAGCCCTTATTATGTAGCGTGAACTCAGCCAAGCTTTATATCCAACGTCTGTCTCCATAAGCCCTGAGCACTTGCTATGTGTTCATCTACACAGAGAGATGCCATTTGTCCTAGCAGACACACACACAAACACAAGCGCATACACATTCCCCTCAAACAGACTTCCGTAGCTTGTTTGACAAATTGAGCACATTTGTTCACTGGAGAAATTTTCATTGAGCAACTGGGTCTTCTCTGTGTCTCCTGTTGTTTTTCATTCAGAGGTTTCCTCCCCTCTTTCTCAGTCTGTGGGTAGATTGTTTACAGCAGGAAGTGCCTGGCATCCTCTCACTTGGCATTGGGAGACAGTGACTTGGCTGGTGCTGGTAGCCCAACATCATTCACAGTCCCAGTGCCTGCTTCAATGTAATTCATGTGCTTTTGGGAGGCATCCTTACCGGAATAGAGAGCGTTTTTGTTGATTATTCCGTCTGTTTTTGATTACATCCTGGCTGGCCTCTGAGAGCTAGTGGACAATTTAGCTATCATTCCTAGATGGGTTAATGGGGCCCGGGCCGTGGGTTTATGTTGTGGTTCAAAACAGTAGGTTGACACACATTTTTAGTTGTAACTGCAATGATTACTAGTTAGAAATGTTTGTGTGGTATTTCTTTCACGTGCATGCAAACATGCATGTCAGCAGCATAGCTTTAGGGATGGGATTGTTGTGCACTCCACCACTTTGGTCAAAACTAGAATATTGTAACATTTAATAGATGGATTACCATAAAAGTTTTGTATACATCCGAGGCTCCCAGGCCATATATTCAACCTTGTTGATCCACAGATTACAACTTGACTTCTTGATGTTTTTCGATTTAAAAAAATAGCTTGACAACTGTTGAATGGACTGCCATGAATCTGGTACATCCATGTTACCCAGAGGATGAGTCCTAATAGCTATGGTGATCCCTTGACTTTTCATCTAGCACCACTAACAGCCTGCCTACCTTATTCTGTGAAATACATATTCCTGATGGATTGGCACAACATTTAGCACAGGCATTCATGGATTCCCAACAGTGTGATCTTACTGATCCCCTGACTTTCCTTGTAGAACCAACATGTGGTTGATATTTGTGGTTTCGATTGAAATGTCTCACCGGTCAGATGCATTGCCATGAACTTTGATACACACATTCATGTCTCCCTCAGGATCCTTTGTGTTTGTTTCCCCCTTGGCTTCAACTGTAGCACAATCATCAGAACAACCTGTCAATATGTCCAGCTCTTTGATTTTAGTTCATTTTTTTAACCAAAAAAATACCTGAAAAAGTACAAAACACAGTCACTGTTAGCAGGTCATAACAGTTGTCACTAAATACAGTTAATTCTGTGGCTAACCTGATGAAAGGCCAAAATTAAACTGGTACAGTATGATGTCGGATATGTTTTCTCTCTGTAAACCAGAGTTAGTGCTTGTCAAAGATTGTCCTTGAGCAAAGAAGCCTTCCTGTGCAAAACCCAAAGTGGACTGACTGCTTCTTTAGTTGCAACTCTATCCATCCTTTTTTCCCTCTGCTTATCTGAGATCGATTCATGGTGGCAGCTAAGCAGGGCATTCCAGACGTACCTCTTCCCAGCAACATTTTTTAGTTCCTCCTCAGGAATCCCAAGGTGTTCCCAAGCCAAATGAGATATGTAATCCCTCCAGAGAATTCTGGGTCTACCCTGGGGTCTCCCCCAAAATCTCCAAAGGAAGCAAAGGAATCCAAATCAGATGCCAGAACCACCTCAGTTGGCTCCTTTCAATGCAAAGGAGCAGTAACTCTACTCTGAGCTTCCTCTGGATGTCTGAGCTCCTCACCCTATCCACCCTACTGAGAAAACCCATTTCAGCTGCTTGTATTCGCAATCTTATAGAGCTGAGGGCTCATGACCATAGGTGAGGGTTGGAACATAGATCTGCTGGTAAATCAAAAGCTTCGCCTTCTGGCTTACCTCCCTTTTCACCACGGTGGTCCAGTACAACACCCGCATTTCTGCTTGTGCTGCCCCAATCCATCTGTTCTTCTCATGCTCCATTTTGCCATCACTTGTGAACCAGATCCCGAGATACCCAAACTCCTCCGCTTGGGGCAGCAGCTCAACCCTAACTCAGAGGGGTTTCCAGCAGAGAACCATAGCCTCAGACTTGGAGGTGCTGACTCTTTTCAAGGCTGCTTCACACGTCACACTACACACCAGCGTAGTGCAACAACTCCAACACAGTGATGCGTCTCCTCTGTAGCAGATCATGGCACAGCAGTCAGTTTCTTTCATATTGCAATTATTTAAGCTGATCATTTGAACATTTTGAATCAGAGTCTTCAGCGTGAAAAATATGGTGTGCCAAATTATACAGGTCACAGATGCTATTTTAATGTGTCAAATACATACTTAATAAACATTTAGGTAAATATATGGGTTGGATGCGGTATACCCAGTGTTAATGGATTTAGATTGGATCTGGGATTAAAAAAACACCATTGGGACATCCCTGGTTAGAATACTAACTCAGTGAACTTAGATGATGATTGAGGTAAACGCAATATCTTCTTATCAGCATTATCACTGTAAGCAGCTTAGCATGCTAAGATGTACATTTATCTCAAAACATTGCTGGGCCTAAGTTCAGTCTCACAGGGTTACTTTGACTGTGGCCTTTAGTGTTTAGTGACAAAGTTGTAAATCGTCAAATGTTTAATCCATCTCATGACTGTTTGTCCAGGCCGCTCCCTGTTGTTTATCTAGCTATGATGTCAAACACACTGTAAAAGAGAGGATATTGGTGTCTTCGAGGTGCAAACAGAATTTGTGCCGTTTGACCCTTGAGATGGATGTTGCATGGTCCGAATAGTGCTAGCCCCTGCATAAGTACCTCAATTGCTCTCTGCAGAAGTGCTAAGCCTACTGGGGCTGTTTGTGCTGGGTAAGCTTGTATTTCCTGGAGCATGCACCACCTGTCAGCAAGCACAACTGTATGTGGATGTGCGTTTTTGTGTGCATTTCTGTGTTCTCATACGAACACATGCAAGTGTGTTACGAGCCATGAATAGTGGCACAAGTCAAACCCATATGTTGTTTAGTCTACAGCGGCAGTAAGCTACTAGCAGTAAGTGGTCGGCAGTCTCTTATTAAGGAGCTTTTAGACAGTGTAATTATATTCCAAAAGCGTTTGTGCTAGTGTATTCTTATGTTAGCACATGAGTGTACATGCAACTTTCCCATGGGGGCTACCTGATCCTATTACATTATCCACTGCACATCAAAGGGTTAAGAGCTGTCTGCCTCTATAGTCATTAAGCCCTCTCTTAGCCACAGTAAATCAACGCTGTGCCGGCAACAGCTGCTCTGATCACCTATTAAAACTTCCATAATGTGCTGTGTGTACAAAGTGGGGCCTGTAAGCTGACACTGGCCAATAGACCCCAGATAAAGGCCATATTGAGCCTCTGATCTGGTTCCTATAGTCATCATAGAAAAGGAAGTGGAGCTGAGTGACTAGATATGACAAAAAAGCCTTGTCATTAACTTCCTCTAAGCTTGTAACCATGCAGGATACAAAATGGATGTGCTCTGTACAAAAGATGTATTTATATCTCAAATCACTAGACTATGAGATGTTATCAAGTCTTTAGCCAAGTTGGCTGAAGTCTTTAAACCTTAATATATTTAAAGCTGGAGATTTCCCAGGCAAATGCCTGGTAGCAGCTGAGAAAATACTTTATTTGTTGTGTTTAGAGCTATAAATTATAATTCAGTCATGGATGCATACTATTATAGGATTCCACTTAGAAAAACAAATGAAATACAAGCAAATAAATGATTGTAAACAGTGACAACAATACACAGGTGCTTTCTGCAGTCATCCAACCAGTTCAGTTTGCAGCAGTGGACTTGACCACAGGCTTGCTTTTTCCGCTGATCTTGAAATTGTGTGGAAATCAATAGCAGGACTAGCTAGCTGAACTACTGTCAGTCTGTACAGAAGCCCACACTCAGGAGGCCTGTCTCCATGGAGACACAAACAGGGCATGAGACTACCCTCAGGTGAATTCTCTGTGTGGCTCCGCTAGCTGAATTGGTCCATTTAGGTTTCATTTTCTTTCTTGTCTACATCTTTCTTTTTCTCCTTTTCTTTCACTTTCTCTCCTACTGTTCAGCTGCAGACCCTGAGCCCCACTTTTCTATCTCTTTCTTTCATTCACTCACTTTCTGTGTCTCTCCCACTGACAGGTAGCGTGGCTAAAATTCAAGAGAAAATATGAGGTGAAATTGGGTCTCTATACATAACAACTGTCACCGGCCATTCAGGGGATGGATGCTGATTTGCCCCTGCCAAGGTTGCAGAGATGTTTGTCAGTTGATCTCATAGCATGGCCCATGCATGCTGTGATCTTCTCTCTCCTCTCTCTGACAGAATTTCTTTTCACCTTCTTTTCGTCCCCACCTCTCGTTGACATTTTTTCTTCTTTTCCTCCTCACTCACACATGCAGATTGTTTTCCAGCATCTCACCTCTTCATTAAACAGACCATATATGGAAGTGTCTCCATTTCCTGCATCACAAGGTACATTTAGTGCTTTGAGTTTGTTTCGAATTTAGCACAGCAACCCCACTGGATTTGTTTGAAGAAAATGAGAGATGTCTCCAAAATGTCTGATCAAAGCCTGGCTTAGTTGCCCAGGGGCTTCAACTCATGTTGATAAGATGTCCAAGTGCCAGTCATGGAGCTTATGACTGCCTAGTATCTAAGCAGATTGTATATTTTTAAAGTGCTAGATATAAACGAGGAGGAGAGGAGAGCACAGCCATCCAGTGAAGGACATGGATGTGTTTAAGGGCTCTGGCAACCAGCGCTGGAGGCCTGGCAGCTGGGCAGAATTCTTTTATATCCTGCTATGACAGGCATTTTCATACATACACAGGCATGCATGCATGAGTTCATGCTCTGTCTCTCTCTCTGTAAGTCTCTCTCTTTAATACGCTCACTCACCACTCATGCCATTATACACACTGATATCCCTTTTTATTGTGGGTGAGGCTATTACGGAGCTAGGCTAGAGGAGAACAAGGTTCTCAGTGTGAGTCTGCAGTCGCTTGTGTCTTCATCACCCTGAGAGGTCTGTGCTGAAAGTTGTTTTGACCACCTGCAGCCCAGAATAGGGGAGATTTTCCATCTGTTTGTCTTTATTATAGTGCTGCTCTAGCATTCTGGTCACTTCTTTGCACAAATATGCATGTTGGTGTCAATTTAAACTAGCTTGACCTGCCACATAAATACTACAAGCATAAAGGGATAAGGACAGTTAGAGGGAGGTCAGGGTAAGGGGGTTAAGGTCGAAATCTAACAATACATTGATCACACCATCAAATCAAAAACATACAAATCAACGTAGTCAGACAGAGGGAATGGGATTTATAGCCCTTTGATATATACAGTATATATATATATATACACGTATATGATATTGATATATACTTGTATATCAATATTATGTATTGCTGATGATGTTTTCATTTGAGATTTGATGAGAGACTCTGTGCCTGTATGCTGACAAGATATAAGATAAATGTAATCACACATGTCCGCAAACACAACATAAGAGTTAGAGACAGGATGCACACACACACACACACACACACACACACACACGCACGCACGCACGCACGCACGCACGCACGCACGCGCGCACACACACACTGATCCCAGTTCACATATTAGCACTTGTATACATGTGGAGGAACATACTGTATGGACCAAGACAGGCTCATATTCCACTGGCCCCAGGCAGCAGCTATTGTATTCTGATAAATGAACTGTCTCCCATCCCTGTAGCCACAGGGCACTGCATTGGTCCACTGGGAGCCTGTGGATGCTTGGTGGCCATTCTCCTAGGTTTCCTGTCTCCTGATTCAGCACCAGCTGTGCACACCAGCAGGAAAAGGAACACGCAAAGGGTAAAAATAATTCACTGGAGATTCATGGTATAGGATGACCCCTAAGGCAGTGGGATAGACAATAGTCTTCCTTTTACCTGACAGCAAGCCAGGCAAATATAACAACACTATAGATGTTGATGATGTCATCAGGAGCCGGAGAGGGCACCTAAAGAGAATGTGCCAAAATGATAAAAATGCAGCTTGTTTTGTAATGACTTACTATAAAAACCCTTGTTTCATTGCGCCAGTTATTCCAGATCATCTGGATATGATTGCTGCATGTTTGAACCACCACAGAACTGCATCCCACACGGAGACACTTAATCAAAAGCTGAACTTGGCAAATTTGTCTTGCGGTTTCAAGACAATCTCTGACAGTTGCCCTGGCTGCCTCTATGCCTAGAAGCCACTCAGGCATTGAAGGAGACTGAGCTTTATGGCAACAATGGCAGGCGTGCCAGTGGAGCCAGGCAGTCATCATGGTAGCGACTATGGTGGGCTGTCAGAGAGAGCTGTGTGGCAGCACTGTGTGGTTGAAGCGCCCTGCTCTCCCCATAATGGAACAGCTGTTTGGAGCATGGTGCGCCAGGGCGCTGGAGCACAAAGTAAATAGAGGAGAAGAGCAATGTAAACAGAGATGGGATGGTGGGAGCTGCTTCTCTACTACCGTGAAAGGGGGTAAACACCCCAGAGAACTAGACGGAGGGGTTGTCAACACAGGAATGCACAAACACCACTACACAGAAAGGTGTGGAAAGATTGGGGAGTGTAATCTGAACAAACTAAACCATAATGCTCTACTCCAGTCTGCGTACAGTACTGGACCTGTATATTTTTGTTTTTGTTGGGATGGATCTTGTTGAGACAAGAATCATACCTGCTACCTCGGAGACCATTCCCAGTTTCTCAGCTTTAAAGTCTTATTTTTTAACCTATGCCTTAATTTGATTGGATTTTGAGTGAGACTAATTAAATAAGCTCACAACTGATCTTCCTCTTAAGACAGCCAAAGGTCTTTCTTTATTATTTATGAGATATAGAGTGTTTCCAGCTGTCCTGCACTTACAAATGGGATAGTATGAGAAGGCGCCTGACCCCTTTTATGACAGGCTGTAATTTTTCCTGCTATTGTTAGGTCAGTAGAGTACTGCGGACAGCGAGAGAGCAACTGCGGCTGTTGGCACAGTATCGTTTTGTAACGCGACACATGAAGACATTCATACATGCTTGATAAAACCCATATTCACGTAAGCGTGGAGGTCCATTTAGGAGTGACAACTGACAGCGGCCTCACCTGAATGTTGAACTACCCTCATCTTTTTTTTAAAGCTCACATTCAAAAAAACTGAGGCTGGGAAAGATTTGATCTTTTGGATTCAGAGACCCATTTCAAAACTGTAACCATCCCCTGATTACACTGTATTCTGTGATTGTTGCCAAGTTGGGTAAATAGGCAGTAAGTGAGCAGTTTAAGCATCTCAGATTGTTGTGACTGTGTGGCTTATAAATTCTCCTTTTTTACCTGTGAGTGGACAAACATGCTGAATCCTCCTTTCTGGACCTATCTGCTCTTTTTATTTTCCTTGCTCATTTATTTGTGGACACGCCACTACTGTATTACACAACAGAAGGAAAGGCAAAACAGGAATGATTTGCGGGGAAAGCACTCAATCCAACCCACAAATAAAAACAGGGAAAGACCCTGAGAATGAGTCATGCATTTGTTATTTTGTCCCTGCCATGTAAACAGGTTGGCAAATATTACATTAGAGTTTGTCCGCAACATATGTAGCAAGGAGCAACAGTAATCCCATGTAATACTGTGAAAAGCTCTTTTAGCATAGCTGATACAGAATCTTTACAAGCCACTAATAATGAGCAACAGAGAAATGGATTAGGGGTGGCATGGCTGGATCTTAGCCACAGCAAGCAATACACAGCTCGGTTAGTGAGTTGACTGTGCGTTGGCATATGCAACATAGGAGTACAGATTAGTCCAGCGTATCCCTACGAGGAAGTGTAGGTATCTGCAAACAGCAGGTGGTTCAGCATTCAGTCCACCTCTGAAGGCTTTTCATTACTCATGCTGTTAACACGCACACACTTGCAGCTTCTCAGGGTCTCTTGCACCTAAAGTTGTTTAATTACAGATTCTGGATAGAGTCTTTAAACCAAATGATAGGGGTCTTGTTTATTATCAGACCTACTAAAAAGATTTTCTGACTTGCATTTAATTTGACTTAGCATTTGCAGTTTTCATATGCACAGCACATTTCTCTTACCTGTAAATGTCGCTCTTTAATATTTGTGTATATTCAAATGTAGACAACAAAGATGCTTTATGTTTCTCACACTTGAGCTGCATTTTTGCAGTTTTTATCGTTGAGGTTATTCCGCAGTGGCTCCATAGCTGATATGCTCAAAAAAAAAGAATGATCAGAGCTTTAGTGCCATTTATAAAGAAGCAGTCAGAGCCTGAGTGATCTGTTTGTCCTGCTCTTCTGCCAGCACCTTGTTAAGACCCAAGGCCTCACCTCAACCCCATGG
>OMNN01083186.1:0-35629 GCA_900302755.1 Chromis chromis | reverse complement strand
GAGACGACAACTGCCTTCTGCCTCTGCTGCTTCCCGATCAGATTTTGCAGTGTGGCAAAGAATCCACTTTGCTACAGGACACAACAACTCATCTCCTAAATGCTTGGTCAAATTGGTCAATGCCTCGGCTGTTTGTCAAGTTCCTCAAGCTAATTCTGAGCAGATTTTGCAGTGTGGCGGGACGCATTATCCTGCTGGGGGAGTGTTGTTGCCATGAAGAGGTGTGCATGGTCTAGGTTGGAGGTTAAGTAACATCCACCTTAATGCCAGGACCCAAGGTTTCCCAGTGAGTAGTCTGACTTGCTGGATGTAGACTGTGGGTATAAATCTGTAACTGGCCGCTCATTTAAGGTGACTTTCTCCTCTCTTTCCACTATCTGCCTGTTATTGTTTTCAGAATCCACTTTGCTACAGGACAGAACAACAATCACCAACTCATCTCCTAAGTGCTTGATCAAATTGGTCAATGCCCCGGCTCTTGGTCATGTTCCTCAAGCTAATTCTGTGCAGATTTTGTACTCAACTCAACTCAAATTGTATTTATAGAGCACATTTAAAACAACCGTGGTTGACCAAAGTGCTGTACAGATTAAAAGTAGCAATGGGTGCTAAAAGTGACCCATATAGTGCAACATAATACATAAAATAAATATAGAAATACATAAATACAACACTGTAAAATAGAGTAGATTAAAATAAAAATTGAATTAAAATAAAATAAAAAATTTGCCAGAGGTCCACTTAAAATCGGTTAAAAGCCAGGGAGAAGAAATTAGTTTTAAGAGATGATTTAAAAGCCTCAATCGATCCTGCAGAGCGGATGTGCCAGGGCAGGTTATTCCAAAGCCTTGGGGCTGCCGCCACAGAGGCTCGGTCACCAAGGGTTGTAGTGTGGCAAAACGCATTATCCTGCTGGGGGAGTGTTGTTGTCGTGAACAGGTGTGTTTGATCTGAAATAATGTTTAGGTGGGAGGTTCATGTCAAAGTAACATTCACCCGAATGCCAGGACCCACGGTTTCCTTCATAATAGTCTGACCCCCTGGATGTAGACTGTGGGTATAAATCAGTAAATGGCCGCTCATTTCAGGCAGCTTTCTCCTCTATTTCCCCTATCTATGCGTTACGGTTTTCAGAATCCACTTTGCTAAAGGACACAACAACAACAATCTCCAGAGCAAACAACCTACCACACAGAAAATGTTAAATCTTGCAAAGAATTTGGGGTTGTACTAATGCCAATTATTGGTGATTAAGAAGGCCGATAACCGATTCTTGGACCCACCAATGTACATTAAATGTAATGTTTTAACAGCATGTTATAGCAGGAACCTGTCAGTCATAATTAGGCTTCTTCATTACTAGGGATGACTATAACGGAATATATAAACTAGAAATAGGACAGATTAAATTATATCCTCTGTTCATGTGGCATCGAGATTGTTCAGTTTGTCTCCTGCAGTTGCGTCTGCTGTTCTTCTCTTTTTTCTTAATATTTATTGTCCACTAAGGTCCATATCTTAAAGTATTATTAATTACTGTTATTAATAATAATTAATAATTATTTACTACAAGTTCATCTGTGGCTGCCTTCTAACTTAGCTGCTAGCCATTAGCATAGCCTTAGCCAGCGTGAGAGAAGCTAATTTCCTGGTTTGTGGCAACGGCTTGTGTTTCTTGTGTCCCAGTCTCTGCTTGAGAGACATTTCTGAGACCACAGAGTGACGACAGACAGAAAGAAGAGGCTGCATCAGACCTTAAGTAACGCATTTAATTTATCAATAATCACTGAATAAAAATACTGATCCCGATAATCGACAAACTGCCAAATATCGGCCACGATAATGAACCAGGCCGATAATCTGTCTATCCCTAACACAGATTTAAGGTTTTCAAGTCTCCTACTGTATGAAGCTGGTGTACTGCAGTGTTTTCCAAGTTTAAAGAGCCAAAGATTTACTGGGGAGACAGGAGAGGACAACTATCTTCTGCCCCTGCTGCTGTTCTAGGAGGTGCACCTGTGTTTCAGCTGGTGACAGGAGCTGGGTGGGTGTGCTGATGATGTTGCAGGCTCAGCTTAGCTACGCCTGCGTGACCTGTTAATGGCCTAGCGGGTATTTGATGACAGTTGCAAGAATCTCAGGCTCAGGGTGTCCTTTACAGCCGTTAAATCTTTGTCATCAAATCTACCCGGGCAATGCTGATTTATGGCGAGCTCCGCGCTACGTGTTTCTCAGTAGCACCCCTCCTATCAGAAATCCCATGAACTCTGATCTATGACGGGGGTGTTGAGAAATAATTATGACACGATATGTTCCTGTAATCTTTCCATGTCAACAAAGAGGACGCTTCCTTTAGACTCTCCGTCCGGTTCGACGCCGATATGAAAACACATTCATATTCGTGTTCATGGTTGCGTGAGACATTGAGACGATCTGATAGACTGAGTGTCCAGCCAAAAGGAAAGGAGAGGCTCTGCTATGTCTTGTAAATGTCTATCAGATCTTTAACCATGTGATCTGTGGCTCTGTCCCTCACGGGTCCTCGGGCCAACACATAACTGAACGCAGGACGGTTATTCACAGCTGCCTTAGCGCACAGTTTCAAGGCCCGAGGTTCTTTTTGGGAACTTAAATTAACACTTGACCTGTGCACTTGTTGAGCAGTGGACCGCTGCCACTAACTCTGCGCAAAAAAAAGAGCGAATGTGACCAAGAGCGACCTTAAACTTAACAACCGAGGGACAACTGTCATGATGTCATCCCAAGGAAAAGAAAAAAAATCCTGGAACTGCTAAACGAACTCTGGAAAAAAAAAAAAAAGAACAGATCCCATAAAATACTGTGACAAAACCCATAGTGGGTTCAGGATATGGTACATTTTCATCCAGAGAGCCAAAATGAAACTGGAACTTCTGGGTTCTGTTCCAGATGTACAAAAACCTCATTGTAAATCTCGCTGACATTTGTATTAATGCAAATAAGTAAAAAAAATCAATCCTGGAACGTAACCTCGGTCTTCATTACACCATTCGGTTTAATAAGATTGTCTTGCTTTGGTTGTTTAGTCAGTCTCTCTTCAGTGGCCTTTAATAAACACTATTTCCCACAAGCCCTCAGGACATTATCCCTCACAAGTACTTTCATACTGACCAATCCTGCACCTCACATTTTAATTCCACTGTCAGTATTCAGTGCCAGTACAGGGAGTGTTGTGTCCTTTATGTAGCCAGGCAGAAAGCAGCGCTGTGCAGTTTGGCACGTTTGACCAGAGTTTTAGTCCCACCACAGACCTGAAATGAAAATGTTCCTTTTTATTAGCTGTTACCTCAATCTTTCCCTATCTTCCTCTAACTCTGGCCTTACCTCAAACATAATCTTGTCCTAATCTTAGCCATGCCGTGCATCAATATTGTAGAAATGAGAATTTCCAGTCCTGTCTCCCAAAATGATTCCCATACAGCTTAACTGCATTCTCTATTAGATTTTATGGGAAATGTATTCCGTCCTGTTTTATGTTTGTTTTTGACATATCAGCACATCTTTGCTTTTTACTTTATTGCTTTTTCAGTCAATCAGTTGCATATTAAATGTGGTAGGACACTGCACACCGGCAACCCAGTCTTTTTTTTAAAACCCCAAGCATGATATTTTCTCAAATTTAACTAAGTACATCTATATAGTCACACATTAAAACCACTCTGTACCTCTTGACACTGACTTGGAGCTGGATTTTTTGGGTCTTGTGGGTTGCAGGGTGAAGCCTCTGCATATGAGGTTCATTCTAACTCATCTCACGAATGCTTGATCAGATTATCCAATACTTTTGGTTCTTTGTCGTGTTCTTTGAGCTATTCCTGATCAGATTTTGCAGTGTGGCAGGGCGGATTGTCCTGCTGGGAGAGGCCGAGGCCATTGGGGGAGTGCCATTGCCAGGAAGGGGGTTTTGCTTGGTCTGCAACAATGTTAAGGTGTCAGGTTCATGTCAAAGGAACATCCACCTGAATGCCAGGACCAAAGGATTCCCAGTGAAGTAGTCTGACTCACTGGATGTAGACTGTGGGTATAAATCTGCAATTTGATGCTCATTAAAGACAGCTGTCTCCTCTCACTTCCACTATTTGCGTGTTACTGTTTTCATTTTGCTACAGGACAGAACAACAACAAACTCCGAGCTGGCAACCTACCACACAGAAACGTTCCTGCTATTTTCTGGTAACAGCTAGTTATGATTTTTTAAAAAGGAAGTCTTCACATATACACCGATCAGGCATAACATTATGACCACCTGCCTAATATTGTGTGCATGAACCTCTCAGGGTGTCCTATGGGGTCTGGCACCAGGACGTTGGCAGTGGATCCTTTGGGTACTCTGGCTTGTGCAGTGGGGCCTCTGTCAATCAAACTTGTTCCACTGCATCCTGTTGATGCTTGATCAGAATGGGGTCTAGGAAGTTTGGAGGTCAAATCAACATCTTGGGTGATTGTCATGTTCCTCAAGATGTTCCTGATTGTTTGACGTTTTTGCCATGTGGTGGGGTGCATTTTCCTGCGGGGGTAGGCCAGTGACATTTAGGATTTCCATTTACATGAAGGAGTGTGCTTGTTCTGGGACAATGTTTATTTGGGTGTCCAAGTCTCATCAACACGGATGTTAAAATCCAAGGTTTTCCAGCAGAACACCACATAGTACCAATATGATCAATGTTATCCACTTCACCTGGCTGTCAGTGGTCATAATGTTGTGGCTGATCTGTGTATGTTTAATGAGGCAGGTGTTTAGGAGAGAGACAAGCATGTGTAAAAGTTTCAGAATCAGAATCCCATACAATGTCTAATTTGCAAAAATACATTTATTAGAGCAACGCTTCAGTTCTACACCTTCATTAGGGAGATAGTTTGGTACAGAGAAGCCACAGTCACAGTCACTTCCTGTTTAAAATGGCTTCTCTCTTTAAACTAAACTATTTGCCTGATGAAGATCTAGAGTTAATCATGCTAATAAACGTATTTTTGCAAGTTATACAGCGTGTGGGAGATAATAACTAGTAAAATCACAGATGGGACTTTTAATCTCACACATGCTGCCATTTTGTCCCGGTCTCTGTTGCAAAAGACATAATGCTGACAAATGCTGAAATATTGTCTCTTAGTGTGATATATAAGTGAAGAAGCACTGACGCTGCTGGAGGTGACTGACAGGGTCATGTCTGCTGTAAGGGGGTGTGTCTTTGTGTATATATTTTCTGTGTGTTTGCTTCCATGCCCTTCCTGGGCCCCAGTCAGACATTCTGCTGCTAATAGGAACGGTGGTGTGAGTCTCCATATGTACATGTGTGTGTGTGTGTGTGTGTGTGTGTGTGTGTGTGTGTGTGTGTGTGTGTGTGTGTGTGTGTGTGTGTGCGTGTTAATGTGGATGTAGCCCTTGCCTGACCGTGGCCCTGTCAAAGTCTTAGCATGCTCATTTATAGCCAAGCAGCCCATCAATCTTAATAGAGGAGAGAAGTGCAAAGAGCCGATGAAACGCCAGACATGATCACTATTCACTCAATGGGGGCAAGGAGAGAGGGGAGGAGCGACGGGAGGACGGGGGGAGATGGAGGTGGAAGGGTGAGGGAGCACCGGGGGAGTGAAAGTGAGGAGGGAGGGAGTGGGGAAGAAGGATGGGGTGAGAAAGACAGAGGTCGCCACTTGTTTATCCCTGCTGGTGATAATTATGATCTGATCCTCTCTCTTCTGTCCCAGTCGCTCTGCTTGAGTGACGGCGGGAAGAATCACAGGAAGACTGCTGAAAAGCCAAAGTTATAGCTCCATCTCCTATACTCTGACAGCTAAAACATTTCACTTATAGCTGAACAATAATATCAATATCATTTGCAGTATTACTGTAGGGTTTTGTAAACACACATTTGTCAGTGTACAAATATATTTAGATCTAGTTTGAAATAGCATGAAACTGAAGATATATAAAAAGCTAAAACTGCATTAAAAAGAGGACAACAAATTAAATGCATGGCTGAAAGATAAAACTGATAATTTAATGACTGAGATAAACCTTTTACGCTGCAAACTTCACTCTCTGCTTTGTAGCACCTGTGTTGTTTTTGCAGTTACATGTTTTTCATTGACACTTTAAAGTGCATGTTTCACTTTAGTACTTTTTTAATCATAGAATATTTTACACTTTATTGTGCATTTTGTAGTTTAGTTCATTTTTCTTATTTATTTGTATTGTGGTGGTCTTGATTTTACTCTTTCTGCTTGCTACTGTACCAACTGAATTTCCCCATGGGGATCAATAAAGTAGTTGTATTCTATTCTAAACCTTATTTGCATGGGTTTGGTTGACATAATAATATTGGTATTTAACTTAACATTATGTAAAATTACTTTCAACAGTTTGTGCAACACCAGTTTCCGCCTCAGTATTACATATTTTCATTTCTCAGGTGTAATATTTCATTTTAAAGTGTAATATTTTATTATCATGTGTAACATTTAATTTTCATTTGCAATAGTTTTGATTACTTGTACAATGTTGGTATTGCATTTTGACCTCATTATATAGGTGTAACATTTAATTATCATGTGTGATATGACTTATTATTTCAGTATAACTGCCGCCATTACTTTTTACTGTTCTATTCCAGCCTTATTTCTGTTCTGTCTTGAATTTCCCTCAGGATCAGTAAAGTACCTACCTACCTATTTTAGCTTACTTATTGTAGTTTAGTATTCTATTGTACTTACATATTGTTGCTTTTCTATTTTTTAGGCACTGCATTTCTTAAGTTATCTGGCACAAGAATTTCTTTCAGGATTAAGTTTTATCGTATTGCATAGAATCTTCTAGTATCTTATGTTATAGTATCTTATCTTGTCTTATCATATTGTATCGTTGCCAGCATCACTTTTTACTGTGATATTCTATCCTTATTTTAGTTGACTTATGTCATGTCAGTATAGTATCGTGCTAATATATTTTTACTTTTCTACTTTTTTGGCACTGCATTTCTTCAGATTCTCTGGCACAAGAATTTCCTTCGGGATTAATAAAGTTTTATAGTATTGTATCTTATCTTATTGTATTGTATTGTATCGTATTTTACATATCTTCTTGTATCTTTGCTTATCTTATCATATCGTATCGTATCGTATAGTATCATATGTTTTCTTATAGTATCGTATCATACTGTATCGTATCGTATCGTATCTTAAAGTATCTTATAGTATCCTATCTTATCGTATCGTACCGTATCGTATCTCATCTCATCTCATCTACAATCCCAGTTTTTTTCTTGTTTATATGATCAGTTTGGAAGACTTTGTCGTAAAGGTATCACTGTCATAGTTGGAGGGTCACATGCTGGGCTTCGGATCACTCTGTGCTCTGAGTCCAGGTCCTGGAATGAGCTGGTTGGTGTCTGTGTTTGTGTCGGTGGGGGTGGGAGCGCCGCTGAGAGGTGGGGAATGGTGAGAGGATATTTGGCAATGTGCTGCGAGACTGTGCTGACACAGGACACTGCGTCTTCATACAACAACAGAGCGATCGCTCTCCCGGGCACAAGGTGCAAGAGGGCTTCAGTAAGTCAATATTTACAGTGTGACGCAGACCACCTGCTCACATTATTATTAGGTTAGCGGGAATAATGTGATCGAGGCAAGTGCTCATAAATAAAGTGACAACTTTAAGTGCAGCTATAACAATATGAGTCAAACAGTATTATTACCCTTCATAGACACCTGCAACCCATTTCATACACTGTAAAAAATAGATGTTTTTAATTGTTTTGTTTTTTTGAACAATTTGCAGAAATGGCTCAAACAATGGGCTGCACGGTGGATCGGTGGTTAGCACCGTCGCCTCACAGCTAGAAGATCAACGGTTCGCGTCCCAGTTAGGACGCCTGGGATCTTTCTGTGGAGTTTGTTCTCCCTGTGCAGCGTGGGTTTTCACCAGGTACTCCAGCTTCCTCCCACGGTCCAAAAACATGCTGAGGGTAATTGATTATTCTAAATAGGTGTGAATGAGAGTGTGCTTGGTTGTTTGTCTCTATGTGTGGCCCTGCGATGGACTGGCGACCTGTCCAGGGTGTCCCCTGCCTTCGCCCTAAGTCGGCTGGGATAGGCTCCAGCCCCCCCGCGACCCTGCAGAGGATTAAGCGGCGTACAGATAATGTACAGATAATGGATGGATGGACAATGCTACTGGTTTAAGCAATCATCAAACCATAACTGCCTATAGAGTTTAAGCTAAAAAACAATATAAAGCATTTGATGGATCAATATAATATAAAGCATTTGATGGATCAAACCAAATTTAAATTAAGCCCCTGGAACCTTGTGTGAGGACCCATAATAGGGATTCTATAAAACTTAATGATGCTGCTGTAAAAGCAGCCCACAGGAGCTGGAGGACAGCGGCAGCTAAAGAGGCTGACTGTAGCTTCCGTAGCCTTTCTTCATATCAGAACTCCTGCACAGTGACTGCTTGGCTTCATACTAAGCCCCAGACCTCACACTCAGTTCTTGCCTTTCCGTTTCAAAGATCAGTGTTATCAGTTTCTTAATCCATAGTAGCCTATATTCCTCTCTAATGTCAGACGTCTTCATCAGTCCTGGCAGCTCGTGCTCTTTAGTCAAATTATACTCTGACCTCACAATAGTGACTGCAGCTTGCTTAGTATCATTTTTCCCCTTTGAGTTTGTATTAAATGTTTAATGATTAAAGTAATAGTTATCCAGTTCCACCTCACAGATTTATCCCCACCTTGCTCCTTAAATGAGCCTTGCATAAGGCCCTTCCTCTCAAATAGGTCCAGACAGATGTGGTCAAAGGAACAAAACTTGCCAAGCAAATAGTCCAATGCTCTGTTGCCTAGCAACACATCAGTGCATATTTCATTCATCACAGCAGGGATTTGCATTTCAAGTGTTGTATGAATTGAACTGATTTAGCATCTGTTTGCTTCATAAAATGTTGTACATTCCTATTTTTTTCAGCCTAAACGCCTTTCCAAATGTGATCCGATTGAATGATGCCATTCAGTGAATATTTCTGACAACTATTTGAATTTACAGTTGAAGATCCTGTAATCGTCCAAATTACACAGGAGAGAAAAATGGCAAAAGGTGGAGGAGATACCACAGAGACATTGATCTACTGTCTCTTTGCATTCCTTCCCTCTGTGGTGTCAGCACCAGCCAGCCGTGTGCTGAGAGTTCAGGTGGCAGCAGATGCAGATTCTCTGAAAGCCATTAAGTCTAAATATCAGTCCTGACTCCTGGATTACATTCTGTCTGCCTCAATTACTTTGACTAGGGGCAGCAACCCATAAAAACAGTTTGGGGAACAGAGCTGACACCCACATAAAGGGCACCATGTGATCGATGAGGACTGGTTCTATGCTCTTGGCTCAAATTTACCACCAGTGGAATGATAGTTTGTGCTTTAATTTCTCAAGCAGATCATCTTTATCATAAATACATGTGATTCAACATAAGCCAGCTGAATAGAACATCCTATTTACAGCTCCAACTGACTCCTTCCTGACTCCAGCAAGTCAGTCCGTCTCATAATCCATATTTCTGTAGCTCCACCAGCTACAATCAAACTCAGTCATCCGGCATCTAAAGACCCCCCACTCTGCTCTGCTCCCAAGTTGTATGAGAGAGAAGATTGATGTGGAACATTAATACAGGTGTACAAGCAAGAAAAATGCCCTCCGCTATAAATTATGGTATAACCAAAGGCCAAGGCATATTGATATTTCGATAACACAACCCACTAGCCCTCTGGCCAAAAGCAGCAGCATTTTGTTTTGATTTTTAACACCATGCCAATAATTTCTCTGGTGCTTGCGGACAAAATTGATCAGAGATTTATTTTTTCTGTAAGCACCAGAGTCAGTTCAGGACTGATCCTGTACTGAACTGACTCAAACATCGCATGCTGGGATACCTTTTTTTCTTTTCTTTTAGCAATATACTTGAATTCATGATTCAAAATATAAACAAATGTGATGAATAACTTGAGAAACATGACCAACATAAGAACTGGTGCTTTGTATGTTGAATTGTATTTATTTTTGCAATGTGTACGTTTTTTTGTCCTTTATTTACTATAAAACAAAGATAAACAGTTCATGAAATATTAATTTTGCTACTGTGATGGATGCAAACATTAAGCTGTAACCTCTATTAAAATCACATTAAGCTTAGATTAATTTAAATAAACACTAAATTAATCATTGATTAGTTGTTCAATTGTGATATATATAGATGGGGATTGTTATGCAGATTGTTAATATGGTGCTTAATATATGGTTGTTATAGCAATAATATTTGCAAATCCATAGAGAGTTGTTAAACTGTATCATGTAGATTTGCGAATGTGTGCAAGAACCTGTAAAAGCATAGTGACTGTGTACACAAATGTGTAAATTATACACGTGTGAATAATATACATGTGTGAAAGAATCACCAAATCTATGCACTCAAAGACTGGATGCGATTCCCTTTTAATATTTAGTGAAACAGCAAGTATTTAGCTTCAAGAGTTGGAAATTGATTATTCTTAGTTTGCACCTAAAAATGCACCCATCGGTGTAGTTTAACACGTGATTTTTTGCTTCACCCATGTCTTATCTTACAACTCTAAATGTATGAGGCTAACTCACATTCAAAAAGACAACCTACTGTGTTGTTCACGTTCAAAAGATCTTTGGGATGAACAAACTGAACTGAACCAATTGGTTAATTTCTTAGTTCAGTTGAGCTCTTAGTCAGTTGCAGGTAAATGTGTAGGGAAACACTCCTTCATTGAAAAAGCGATTCAAGTCTTTGAATAATTAAGGGCTACACTCAAGTTTACTTAATGTTTTACACAGTGAACAGGAGCCCTGAGTGATAGTCAGTGGCTCAAAGTGCTAGAATCAAATTCAAGAGTGATACTGTAGATCAGTTAAAAAGTCAGTGAAACCAGGGTACATCTCTGATATTCATCAAGGACATTTTTAAATATCATTGACAATAAACAGAGCTTGCTGTGTTTGTTAAAGCGACAGCACTTTCAGTCGCAGAAGGTGGGGATCATGAGAAATATAGATCATGGGGCTAAGCAGTCGGAACTTTGGTCAACAGCAAAGGATTAGATGAACAAATCTTCTGAATGTATCTGTTCATTAAACTGATTAAAGTGATTCAAGACACAAAAATAGCTGCTTTGAACATCACTATCCAACTGAAGGTCATAATATATGTGAGGTGAGAATGAATAATTTTCCAGTTTTCCACCTCTTGAAGCTAAATACTTTATTCAGTCATAAGAAAAGGGCATTTACATTCACTTTACTGAGTGCACACATGCAAATTGAGACGCAGTTTCAAAGCTCTCCACACACATTTGCAAGTGACATTGCTTTAATAACACTCCTATATGGAGCAAAGACCACAGATCTGCAGTGATGTAACAGTCACATGCATCTGTGTTGACTTGTGTGGCTGTGTTTTTGTGTTTGTGTGTGAACTTGTATTGCTCATGTTGTGGGGACATACATTTTCAAATCATGGAGTGTCCCTCTGCCTTTATGGGGACAAAAAACAAGTCCACGTGATGTAAATAATTAAATTTAAGTATGACGACTTGGTGTAAGGTTGAGGTGAGGTTAAGGGTTTGGGTTATGCAAGCAGTAGTCATGGTTGGGGTCAGAGGAAGTCTACAAGAAATGACTGTAAGTCAACGTTACGTCTTCAGAAGTGATGGAAAGGTCATTGCTTCGTTCAGTCAAAACACGCATTTCTTGGAACTTGTGCACCGGCAGCGTTGTACGAACAATATTGTTGTCACCCTTCCGCAAAATACAGTTGCTTGTCAAGACTTAGAGTAAATACAGCAGAGAGAATGTTGATGCAGCAGTTTCTGTGAAATACCTTTTGAAGATATATGGGTTACCACATGCTGTTAGGGAGCAAAATGTCACCTTTAATGTCACAGAATACGTGGAATATATGTGGCACAATGTAATAACATTCTAGTTGTCAGGCTGTCCATGTGTCAGAATGAGAAACTGTTTTACGCTCTTTCACTTGTTAGAAGAAGACTGTTATTAGAACTGTTTTAAATTTAATCTTGCAACACATTCTGTAACCTCATATTCTTGTCCTTTCTAATTTTTTACTTACGTTTTTTAGTTGTGGAAAGAAAGATGCCCTATCCAGGAATTAAGAGGTTCAGAAAATGAAATAATTGTTGTTCTCTGCTGTTCAGTTGTCACCATATCTTCTGTCTCCTGTCACTGCCTGAATCCCATTGGATGAACATTATGGACGTAGGCACATTGAGGGTCAGAGTTCAATTTATTTGAACTTTAGCTGCATAGCCTGGTGGAAAATCCGAGTAGAGCAATATTGTCCTTGCACTTTAGGTGTGAAAGGCCTGTTAGTTGTTACTGGGTGATGTCAACATGTTGGAGTGGTGATGTAACATGGCAATGATAGAGCACATACCTACTAATACCTATAGTTTGATCACTGGCAAGTGGTTGTTGTGACTGCACATGTGTGTTTTATTAATACCTCCCTAGACTTCTTGCATCTGTTAATACAGTCTGCAAGATCATTATTTTTGCTGATGAATAAACAGAGGAGCAGTTCAATACTTATTTAAGCTATTCCAGGGAAACAAAAGGAGTATTTAAATAATACTATGTTTCAAAAGACATTACAAACAATGGCAAATGGCACTGAGGCTAGACATGTAAATCTACACCCTGAAAGCTACAATATAATGTTAAATGGCTGCCACCCACTCAGACAGCAGACTGATGAATTTAAACTAAGATTGATCCAAATTTTCTAAGCAGTGACAAGTGAGAGGTGGCAATGAATAAACAAATGTATAAATGTAGTTTAAATACCATTTTAATGCTTCATCTAGTCATTCATAAGCTCTTTAATTTGTGTGAAAATAAAAGCATATTAGAGGCCGCATACTAAGCCTGTTTGGTTCTAGGGTTTCAAACATTCAAGTGGCTCAAGATTTAAACACTTTGGGCGAATATTTTTATTCATGTTCCTCAGAGGCGAAGATCTATTGATTTTTGTTCTTTTAAAGAAATGGATAGATTGCTGTGAATCTGCCAAAGGATTTTAGTGTCACACAGGCCATCCCTCATCACTACTCTATATGGATGCAGTTAAAGGTCCCAAAGTACGTTGTCTGATTGTATTTTATAGCTGGGGGAATAATCATGATTTGTTACAAAACTGTTTCAGATTTGGGGTCAGGTAAACATGAAACACAAATTTTAAATGTGATAAATAACACAGCTACTGTCATTAACCTGCATTTATGTCGGCTTTGTCAGACAATGTAATGGTTATAAAAATATAGATTTTGTCGCAACTAGTTGCAATGACTGCTGGTTAACAGGTAGTATGCTGAGACTGTATGCTATTTCATTCTGGTGTGAGATTAAGTGCAGTATATCTATATTAAAGGACAGTGTAGGTGAGCCGAAAGAGCACAATGAAGAAGGCACAAAAAGGAGATTTAACAGGAGGAGGTTGCCTCTGTAGCCTGTAACCTGCTAAAATATCAGCTTATGAGCATTTTGTGTTGACTTTTCAATGTGAGCGTGTTATTGTTAGCAGCCTGCTTTATAATCTCATTTATACATAGTGGTGAGCAGGATGGGGGAAAAGGCACATTTTTTTTTTATCACAATTTAGTTTTTCGATGTTTAGTTTTACTCTAGATGTTCAAGATGTTCTAGTGTGGAAAAAAAAACAATTATATATAATATATATAATCATGCCCATAATTACACATAATGCTACAGTGTGTTTAATTTGGTAGTTCTGTCATCAGTCACGAAAAACTAAAGAAGGTGTTTCTTTATTAATTGATCTTTTAGCTCATGCTCTAAGAATGACATGTTGTATATTAATTTGCTGCATCTTGGTAATCTTTCTCAACCTATATCAAAAATATTTTAATGAATCATGACAGGGGTCAAAACACTGTCACGGGCCATTTACAGAAAATACATCAATCACCATATGTATCTGCACATCTCTACTGGGCTGACACCTGTCTGATAGCTGGACCATGACAGGTCTGTAACAGTAATTGATTTAGCGAAAAACTTGCATGAATGTACATCCATTAGGAATCAATCATTCTGGAATTATTCAACAAACGCTTAGTTTAAGACAATAAATAAAGTTACTGATTACTGTTTTAAATCTTTGCCTTTCTATTATGCCCTGATGCAGCTGTAAATAAAAATGTTGCCACGCTGAAGCATAAACAGGCCTGGCTGCAACGATTTGGCTCTGCATTTTCCCTGTACGCTCCCTCATCGACTTTTACATTCCTCCCCGGCCATGAGAAGAGTGAGGGAGGCAGGGAAGGAGGCCAATATTTGTTTTACTTTGCCGCTGTGTTTCCACCCTCCCTTTTGTAAAAATGCACCCTGGGTTCTTTTTGTGAATCACCCGGCAACAGACACATCACTTTGTCTCTATCTTTTCAGTGCAAGCGGAAACGTCGCGCCGAGGCTCTTCTGGAGAGGCCTAGCAGCATCCTACCTGACTGTCTTACCAATGAAGAGCCAAAACACATTCTATGGGCCTGCAGTGTTACACATAACTGGTCCTGACAACAATCCCTCCCTCTCTGCACCAGCTGAAGAGAACAGAGCCTTTTTGGGATTAGGAGACATGGAAAAGCTACAGTATAGGGCTCCTGCTCTGTCTGTCCGTCTGTCTGTTTGCCAGTCTGTCTCTCTGTTTACCTCTCAGTCTTTATCTCTCTTTAACATGCACCAACACACACATTGATTTCCATAATCTCTCAAGTGCAAAGCCAACATACAACAAATGTTTTAAAAACTGTTAGTTTAACCAGGTATTGGAGATGCCAAAGTACAATTTGCATTGATGGAAAAGCATTGAAACTGACTCGGAAAGTGTACTGATAATTCATTCAAGCCACACAGAGCTAACATAGCCTTCCAGTGCGATAATACCATAGAGCTGTAATGTCATGCAATTATGCTGAGAAAAACCCAATGTTTCCAGGCTTTGGCCCTGTTCATAGTATGGATTTGTTAAAGGTCAGTGTTGAAACAGTGAAATCCTTGTTGCCAAAGAGGGTAATATAGTGTGGAGTTGTTTTTTCTTTGACTGTTTTCTTTATTTTAGTTAATTTTATATTAGGGTACAGTACTGATGGTAATCTGGTTTAACATCATATTTAATTCTGCTCCTGTGAGTTTGCTTGAGGCTACACGCCTAATTCTTAATGTGCTTAAAATTTAGTCACACTAGCAACGCTGTCCATGGAAATTTTGGTAGGTTGGTCAACACACTGAAGAATCTCAACAACATTTGATGAATTGAAATGAAATGTTGTCCAGACATTCATGGTCCCCCGAGGATGAATCCTAATGACTTTTAATGATCTCTTGGCTTTTCCCTTAGTGCCACAATGAGGCAGACATTTGCAGTTTTGACTGAAATATCTTGACTTGTCTTTCATTTACAATGATCACCCACAGCATTAATGCCGCTGAATGAAACCACTCAGTGAATAACACTGATCATCTAATTGCAATGCAATGTTCTCCTGGGAAACCTTGGTTCCTGGCATTCATCTGGATGTTACTTTGACATGTACCACCCACCTAAACATTGTTGGAGAATGAGCATACCCTGCCATGGCAACAGCACTCCCCAGTGCCAGCAGTCTGGCTAAGACAATGCCCCCTGCCACACTATGAGTCACGCTCAGGAATGGCTCGAGGAACACGCCAAAGAGCCCAAGGAGTTGATCCAGTCTCTAAACTTCCTAGATTCAATCTAATCAAGCATCCACAGGATAAGCTGGAACAAGTCCAACCAATGGTGGGTCCATCCCTCAACTAACAGGACCCAAAGGATCTGCTGTAACCGTTACGGTGCCAGACATCACCCCCAGATGTCCTGTGTCCATGCACTGAAAAGTGAGACCTGCTTTGGCAGTATCAGGGGGACCAACACAATATTAGGCAGGTGGTGTTAATGCTGTGGCATAAACATAGGTTTATTGCCAAATACCTGCAGATATATTGACATTGATAACATCCATCAGCCTCATCTGCACTCTGTGTTTAATGCTAATTAGTTAGCTTCCGCATGGCAACATGCTATACTAAGAACAAAGTAAACATCATTGCTTGCTAAACAGCTCTATCTTAGCTTTGTCATGTGAACACATTAGCATGCTAACATTTGCATGGCTGTAGACCCTCTCAGTTATTACATAGCTATTACATTCCTCTACATATAGGTATTCTAGATTAACAAACATGTATTTTTTTTTACACAGATTAAGATATAGTTGCTTAAGCTGCATTTTTTAAAGAACTACAAATGGGATGTTCCCACTACACAGAATATTGTGCATAAAGAGCCTCAAGAAGCATGCGAAGCCTCAGAAATACTGGAACTGAGAGATGACATATTTCTGAAAGAGTCAGTAAATATGCCTGAATTATAAAGTGCATCTGTCATCATCATTATCGCTGTCATCATCTTTATCACCATTTTGTCTTTCCCACATGAGCGATTATGTGCTGTACAGTTTCAGAGCTCTGCCTTTGTCCCCAATGTCTGAGCAGTGACAGTGACAGGAGGCCAGCTGTCTGCCTGTGTGTTTGCCTGTACTCTGCTCTCTATTACTACCACCTCCTTCTGTAATTACAAGCTCCAGTGCACACAAGCTCACCATCAGGTGGGGCCAGGGCCACAAGCGCAGCACCACCAGCCCTCGTCAGTGGGGCATTTTGAATCCCCCCCCCCCATGTGAGAGCTGCAGGCCAACGGGAGGCTTTTTGCACATCAGAGGTGCCACAGCCTGCAGGCCAATCAGCCAGTTGGGATTAGAAATGCAAAATTTTGTTTCATATCATTAGAAGGTTAGCTCACCCCTCATTGGTTCACCATCTGGGCATTCTTTCCTTCTCTCTCAGTGGTGCAGCTTTCTCAGCTCTGTATCAGCACTGCACAGCCTACAGCATGGCGGAGGGAGACAAAAAGAGCCAGAGATGGGGGTGAGAGATTTGGGCAGATGAGCACAGGGGCGGAGGCAAAGGAAGAAAGCAATGAGAGAAATACAGGGAAGTGTGAGGAGAAAAAAAAAGAAAAGTAGAAATGATGCAAAAGACTAGGAGTAAAATGTAAAAACAAAACAAATGCATTTGACACTGAACATGATTTTAGAAGCTGTTTTGGTATTTAAATACCAACGTTAAGTAAAGTTAAACATCGCCATCACAGCTTTCATCCACTCCACATCTATCATTCCCAAAGGCAGGCATAGAATCTGTTTCAAATTAACATTGGTTTAAGTCGTACTCATTTTCACAAACTCAAACTTTCGCTGTTAAACCATGAGAGAGTCTAATCTCCCAGTGAGACCCTAATATTTTATCTCGATGTGGGAGTTAAAGTCTGCATTAAGACTGCTCATTTGGGATGTTCCACAAGGGTATTTCATTTTGGAAGACAGCGGGCTAAGAAGATTATAAGCACAGTTTTCAATTTATCTCACACACCCTGACTCCTTTTATTGGCTGGGACCCTCTTATCATGTTTTGCCAGCAGCTAGAGCAGCCATTGGCATCTTCGCCTGTATCCACTTTGGAGTGACTGCATTTGATGCAACATTACGCTACTTATTTTTACCCAACGCATGGTTTGTTTGTTTTTGCACAGTTTGCTTCCTACGAATCACTTAAAATTTGGGCGGATGAAAGTTTAGAGAATAAAAAAAATAAATCTGAATAGATCTCACTCAAGTGTGAATGTGTGTTATTAAATGCAACTTGATGGAACGTAGTTAACTTTAGAGATGATTACATGAAAATGTTAGATAATAGGTCTATATGATGCATCAACTTGCCCCTTGAGTGAGTCAGAAAGGAAGAGAGAGAGGGGGGGGGGAAGGGGGGAGAGAGGGAGAGAAAGAGTAAGAGAGAGAAGTTGCTGATGTAAAAAAAAAAAAAAAAAGAAAAAAAAGAGAAAAAAAAAAGCTGCAGGAGTAAGGATATAAAACCTTGAGACAAGAGGATGCTCCTCTCTCAAACCCGCTGCCATCTCAGTGGTGGAAATGTTGGAGTTGGGGAGGGTCGACTTTGAGCTGACATTGACGCTATGTAGATGAGAGTGAGGATCCTGCGCTCCATGTTACGTCCCTGCTCGCTTCAACTCAGACGGCGGCAGCTCCTTTCCCCGTCTTCTCTCCCCTCCTCTCTTTCAGCACCACTCCTTTAAGGACAGCACCTCGCTCTCAAACGCGCATTTTTGTCCGCCATCCTCCCCCCCTCAGGATCATATATTTGCTCGCTGTCGCTGGATGCAAAGTTTTCGCCTTGGTTTTCACTCAGTCCAAGTGCAAGGAAGTAACTTTTTTTTTTTCAAATTAGGATTTTCCCGTCGGGGAAACAGTCTGGCAAAGTAACGGATTTTATTGTAAGTATTTTGGATGTATTGGATATATGTTAGAGGAATGCTCGTGTTTGACAAACTCGTTTGATGCGAGAACCATTGAGGAATTTGTCACATGCAGATGCGCTGAATTTGGCAATGCGCGAATGTGCGACTGCGCTTCCCTTGATGGCGACCATCTCACGGGAGCCATTAGAGTATTTGATCCTTCAGTCTTGCAGCCACATGTTTCAAATATGCGAAATGCAAATGTGTGATCTGTGCAGGAAAGGAATGCACGCATAATTCTTTGTTAGGCGAATGCCAATTTGTCTTCAGGGTCTTTGTCTCTCATAGATGCAAAACGTTACATTAACTTGGCACATAAATAACATTTTTTATATGAACTGCATGTCTTAGAAACAACAAAAGATTTACTGTTGCCTAAAACCACGAATGTAACCGTGTTGCCTCATCGCTCCTCACCATTACGCACCAGGTGATGGGGCGCACAAAGAGCGCGCTCCGTGATTCATCCGGCCATCACATTTCATTTACATTCATTTTGCATTCTAAAAAGTTATTTTTTTTAAAATACAAATAAATAAATACATTTTTAAATTTAAAGCCTTTGTAAAAACAGTCTTATTCCAAAACAAGCCTTTTTAATTGCTTTTAATAATACAAATTAATTAAAGAAAGTAAAATAACAAATAAATATTTCAACTCTATCCTGTGGATATTTGATGAAAATGTCTATTGAAGCTGCAAACTCCAAACTCCAGTGAGTTATTACCCTCTCCAGGTGATTCATTAGACATGATCATGGCGTCTGACTCCTAAATGTGTTTAATTGCTCCTCTCTTGTACCGGAGCAGTGGGAAGTGGGGCATTGAATTTAGAGCATAATGAATCAAGGACAAGAGCAGGCTCTAAATTTCTGTTAACATGGATTCACTCCAGGCAATTAAAAGTGATTCTTATTGCATGAGAAGTCTTTATTTGATCCTGTGGGGTTCACGGGTCGTGGGGCAGATTTTTTTCCCCCTCTTTACCCCTGAAGAAATGTCATGCAATTTAAATTGATGCATATGTTTAAGTAGTGTAATTTTTTTTCTTCCAGTTTTATAAAAATCCTGAACACAATGCCCATGTCAAAATATATTTAATCTTAAACTATTTTTGTCTTTCAGAAAACAAAAACAAAAATTATTTACTGTGGAAAATAATTTCACTTCAATTTTTTTTCTAAAATGCTCATATCCTAAAAAACGAATTAACTGCACCATACAAATCAATCCGTTATTATTAAGCCTCGACATTTTACTTAAAAAAAATACTTTAAATAAGTAGATTTGAACGTGATCTAATTCAGATCTTCTGGGGGGTTTTTTTCCTGTAAAATTTTAACTCCTCGCATATTTATGTTTTCAGGGTCTCTGGACTGTTGCTAAGGTGCCTCTGCTTCTGCTCCATATCGCTCACAGTACCCCGATCAGTCGTCTTTTCTCGGCTATTCTCTGGGAAGTGGGAGTACGGGACGGATAAGCTGCTGTCTGCCTGGACCGGTGCTGAAACCCCCTCCTCTCCACTGGTCAGGACTACCCGACACACACCGTGACCATGGCTACCAACGGGACCAAAGCCTCGGACGGACACGTCTTAACGGAGACGGTGAATGACGCGCCCACCACCACGCCAAACGACAAACCCAAAACCTTGGTGGTGAAAGTGCAGAAGACGAAAAAGGATCTACCCGAGAGAGAAACGTGGGGTGGGAAATTTGACTTTCTGCTCTCTTGTGTCGGATACGCAATCGGACTCGGGAATGTCTGGAGATTTCCTTACTTGTGTGGGAAAAACGGCGGAGGTAATCAGGAATTCTTGGCAGTTCTCACTTTATCCATACACCAAAAGGAATGCAAAGATCCCGACATCAAAACCTGACAGTTTGCTCCCGGAGATTTTAATTAAAATAGATCTTAAGTGTATTTCCCCCCATCATTGCCGTGCGTAATTGCGCACAAGCGAATACCTGTGTGGTGATCTGGGGCGCAGTCTGAAACCAAATACTTCTGCTACCAAATATCTTATTGGATTATGTTAAATAATATTCGTAAATTTACACACCTTTACTTCTCACCTTTCATCCAGGGGCCTTCTTGATTCCTTACTTTTTGACCCTCATATTTGCTGGCATGCCCCTGTTCTTTCTGGAGACGGCTCTTGGTCAGTACACTTCTATTGGAGGTCTCGGAGTGTGGAAGCTGGCCCCAATGTTCAAAGGTAAAGATACTTTAATGTCATTGTTAGGGCCTGTGTTTTTATATGTTAACTGACTGCTTCACAAAGGCCTGGCTGAAAAGCAGACATAGACAAAGTCAGAAAATTGGGGCTCTTTGTAATTGTGCAACAGAGAGCCAAAACATTCAAACAATTCTTATTGTTTTTTTCCCCTTATTTTTTTGTTTTGTTATTTCAACACATCTTTCAGCACAATTTAACATCCTGCCTGTATTTTCCGGTTATTTCAGGTGTGGGTCTTGCTGCTGCCGTTCTGTCCTTTTGGCTCAATATCTATTACATTGTTATCATTTCCTGGGCTATTTACTATCTGTACAACTCCTTCACTGCTGTGAGTATTTAATATTTAAAATTCATGCTGTTCCCAAAAAATGTGATAGTAGGATGTACCTTTTAAAACCACAGGGGTCTTCTGCACAGTTTTTCCCCCCACACAATGCACAGTTGTTTTTGCTTTATTTATCTATTTACTTTACTTAGTGACACTTTAGTCATGTGGCAAGTTCTGTTTGCCAGCATCTCTTATATAAGGCTACACAGCCCTTAACAGAGTATGACATTTATTACTTCCTTTCCCACATAATTAGCGCCTTACACAAGGTATTGATAAATGCATTTGGCGATGAGGCATTCACTCCTCTGAGAAAAGCATGAAATCTCAATGTCCCGAATGAGTATCATGGTCTTGGCTGCTTGACAGCCACAGAGAATGGGACCCAGCAGTGGGAGAGTAGTCCAACTAAAAAGAGCTGTCTCTCTCTGTGTGTGTGTGTGTCTGTGTGTGTTTTTCTCTTAAATTTTCAGGACCTGCCATGGCAGACTTGTGGCAATCCCTGGAACACAGATCGCTGCTACACCAACTACAGCATCGCAGACACCAGAAACCTTACTAGCGCTGTGGTGGAGTTCTGGGAGTAAGCTGGGCATCTGAGTCCGTTCATATCACAAGAATACTACTTTGATTTTAGCTAAACTGAAAGGCCATCTTACCTAATGTGCATGATGAAGGGTCAAATCAGAGGTCAGAGTTTAATATGGCCATTTGCAAGGCTCACCAAATCCTCAAATGGTCATCCACCCCAGGATAACAGTAGAAGAGAAAAATTGTGCACGAGCAATAAATGGCCTAAAACAAGCTTAGGAAAAAAAAAAACATGGTTGAAAAAAATATCATGTAGACATGCGTGCAAACAAGCATGGCTTCCCTTGGCTGTGCTGCCTTTAAAAAGCTTTAGGGGTGAAAAAAGAAAGCCATGGAGAGGCCCTTTGTGAATATCCAGACACGTGTATGCGTATTTCTGCATTCACTCATGCGTGGTGCATGTATGAAATCAAGGTTGCCCTTGTGCTTGTAGTAAGACCACTTTACTTCTTCCCTGCAGACGTAACATGCACCAGCTGACCGATGGTCTGGAGAAGCCTGGGGAGATCAGGATCCCGCTGGCTATCACACTAGCCATTGCATGGGTGCTCGTCTATTTCTGTATCTGGAAGGGGGTCAGCTGGACTGGCAAAGTAAGTAGAAGAAGAGGACAAAGAGATGAACTAAACACAATGGAAAATCTGCAGTGACTTGTAGACTTAAGAGTCACTGCTCAAGGTCACAAAGCTGGTACAATGACGCATTGGATTATTGTTCAAATAAAGTCATTTCTAAATATATAACTTCACGTAACCCTTCATTTTCCTATTTTAATTTGTTTAATTTCCCATTTAATAAGGTTCACAGTCATCAAATATTTGAAAATCATATAAAACAACTGATTCAGATAGTGACATGCAGTAGACAGTCTATGCCTCTGCAATATTATACAATGCAATTCCCTTTAATCCACAGCAACCCTGTGTATCATGAATATCTACATTTTCCACAATGGAAAGTTTAAACTTGGCTGCTTTAGAACCGTCCTCCACACACTGAGCTACAAACCAAAAACATAACATTTTAGATTTTTCTGTATCAATGTGTGTTTATTTTTCTGCTGGCGTTTAGAAGAGTTTGGATGATTTTTATCACTTTTACAGCTAAGATAGAGACAGAACCTCTGCTGGTTCATTTTCTATTTAGTAGACTTTATCATGAATGACATGAAAAGTGTTGACTTTGATAGCACTGGGTAAAATTAGTTCAGATAAGGAGGGAAATAGTGCAGTGGGAGTGTGCTGAACCTAGTCTTTCTGGGGTCATCTTGCCTCTGGGGAGCGGCTGACTAGGGCACTGTGCTGTGCTGCGAGTATGGTGCCACAGTAACACAGTAAGTTGATGAAATGAACAACTTAGCAGTTTTTTTTTTTACTGTTACCTCAAGTGCAATAAAACTCACTAGCCGTTAGTTATGGCTTAGATGGATAATATGGTTTTTCTAACAATAATTTTGTGTCTCACAGGTGGTGTACTTCTCAGCCACATACCCTTACTTCATGCTGTTCATCCTGTTTTGTCGTGGCATCAGTCTACCTGGTGCCATGGATGGAGTCCTCTTCTATATCACACCAGACTTTGAAAAACTTAAGGAGTCTGAGGTAAGCTTACTGCTCTCTAGTGTCTCTCTCTCTCTCTCTCTCTCTGTGTGTGTAGGCCCGGAAAAAAACACATATAGCTATTCATGAACCAACAATATAGAGGTGATAGCAGAGGACAGGATGATCCTCAGGTGAAGTTGCACAGGCTGTTTACAGGACACAGTAGTGGCATAGCATAGGTTTCTTACTGTACCTGCATATAGGTGCTCTAGGAGTGTGGTCATTCATCAGTAAGACTTGTACAGTGTTCAGTATTATGAATCCTCAGGCAGTGCACAGCATTAATTTTAACACCCACAGATATTGTCAGTAACAATCACTGTTAATTGCAAAGGGAGCAAATAGTACAAAGGATATGTATTAGCTCACAGGCACAGAAACATCACTGTTAGTGGAGTTCACAAATAGTTTCCCTTGAGCATCAGTAAAAATCACGAGACAGATTGGAAAGATGATGGGATACATTGAGATGAGAGAGGATGAGACAGGACTAAGTGGAACAAAACAGCACTCAGGCCTTACAGACAGCTGGAAGTTTACAAGGGGAAAGATACATTTAGGCATGTGCCTTCACTAGTCCAGCCAGTTTCATGGACAACAGAGGTCATATAAGCAGTAAAATCTAATAGCTCTTGGCCATTTTTTACAACAGTCTTTACTAAGCATCAACTTTCCACAAGCTACATGTTCACACTTGCTCACTTAAACATCTTTTCTGATGTATTCCAGGTGTGGCTCGATGCTGCCACCCAAATCTTCTTCTCCTACGGGCTGGGATTAGGCTCTCTGATTGCTCTCGGCAGCTACAATACCTTCAATAACAACGTGTACAGGTAGGTGATTAAAATAGGTTTCCTTTCTGGTTCATTTACTACATGAATTAAATTTCCATTCAGGTGAAGTTGTGCTGTCCTTGCATGGTCACTCACACATCTCTCCTAACGGGGACTGTGCAGATGTCTCTCCCTGGGATTATTTTTGGTGTTTGTGACAACATAGCGTCTGCTGTACCGTCTATTTTGGGACTATTTGAGCCTCCACTTGTATCAAGTGTTTCATTATTTTGGCTCTTTCCGGTGTTTTGCACTCACAGGTACAGACATTCGGTAAACCTCAGCTACTGTCACCTTGTAGGGTAAACACTGGTCAGCAGCACAAATAATGTGTATGTGTAGAATTGCTACAACTCTGTCGTTTTTAAAAGAACAGGTCAGTATAAATGTATTCAGCTGCTGTGCTACTGCAGGATGCAAAATGGCTTTCCACCTCTCCCCTACCGTCCCCCCCTCCACGCCTCTCAACAATGTGTGACGGGTTGATAAGGCATTGATACAGGCGTGACAATGGCTGCCTTGTGCTTTGTCTCTCCCCTACAGAGATTCTATCATTGTCTGCTGCATCAACTCCTTCACCAGTATGTTCGCCGGCTTTGTCATCTTCTCCATCGTGGGATTCATGGCCAATGTAACAAAGAGACCCATCGCTGATGTGGCAGCCTCAGGTAATTGCAATCAATGTTGAAACTCGATAGCAACAATAGGCACAAGCAAGAGATACTATACCACAAAATCTGTGCAAAAACCAGCCATTGAAATCGCTAAATACGTTCTTCTTTCTGCCAGAAAGAAGGGACGGAAGGCTTTTATTTGGCGTTATAAAAGTTCTGGGTTTATTAGAAGCGAAAAATGCTTTGTCATTTAGCAAAAATCTCTGTCCTTCGCAAATACTCAGTTTTGACATTCAGAGCACTTTTCCACTAAAGGACACTTTGGAATTAAATGCTTTGTAGCTTTGCCTTGTTTTATCCAGTATTACAGATTCTGTACTGTCCTAATAGCTGAATAATTATGGGGAAATGGTGGACAGTGCAATTTAAATGAACTTCACTTTTGAATTTTTGACTTCTTTCATCATAACTGCAAAAGTCATGTTTTATTCATGTCCCACTGTCATTGCAATGTCTTTTATCAGGACCTGGTTTGGCGTTTCTGGCGTATCCCGAGGCCGTCACCCAGCTGCCCATCTCTCCTCTCTGGGCAATACTCTTTTTCTCCATGCTGCTGATGCTGGGAATTGACAGCCAGGTAAAGCTAATCCAACAAAATGGTCTGGTTTTTGAACCATAGCTGTAATTTCTAGATTTAATTCCTCTACTGTTCCTGGTTGGAAACCTTTATAATGTGTTAAAACATTACCTGTAATGTAAAATGCTTTGCCATTACTCTGTCACTCACGTCCTAAACCTTAGCAATGTTTTTATTGTGACAGCAGTGCGTTACGTAACACAGCTTTGACATGACTCTGCAATCTCTCCAGTTCTGTACCGTGGAAGGCTTCATCACCGCGCTGGTTGATGAATTCCCTCAGGTCCTCCGGAAACGTAGAGAGATCTTCATTGCAGTTGTCTGCCTTATTTCTTATATCATTGGACTGTCCAACATCACACAGGTAAATACTCTCAGAGACATTACGGGGTAGTTATTTAAGGAAAGCACACAACTAACCTGACAGACTGACAAGGTTTTTCAGGTCAGTATTGTGTCTGCATTTGTTTGGTTCCCCTTCTTTGTCTCAGGCTTATACAGATTTCCACAGCCTTCTAGTAGTGTTCCCACAGGATAGTAGTGGTTTCACCTCAGCAGCTGACCCAGTAACCTGCAAAATTGTTAACTCAGCTTGCCAAGTGGTCCTCCTGTGAAAACCATAGGGCCTCTAAATAAAAAGGTTATAGGATCATACTCCTGAGACTGCACTTCCTAGTCTAACTGGTTCAGGTTGTTTAGAATCATGTTGTTTTGTCAGCAAACATGAAACAACATGAAGTAGATTTAAAGCCACTATTTCACTTAATGTCGCTCTAGCCGCTGGGCCAAACAACCACAAGGTTACCACTTGGTTCGTCCTCTCATTTGTCCAACACAGCAAGATGCTTCTGCACCTTCTGGCCAGACTGTCATGCAGTGTAGAATCAGAGTTAATGGCTCCCGTTGATATAGAATTATCTTGGAAACAACCAAAACACTGTCTTGTGCTACCATTAGGTATAAAAATGTATCCTTGAGAAAAGATAAACCTGACTTAAGTTTATGAGATATTATAAATCGACTACATTTCTATGAAGTTTGCTGTGCATATTCAAGAAGGATGAATCTCAAGTTTTCAGTGTTCCTCCGAGCTTTTTGTCAGCATCATCAGGAAACAGCTTCCTCTCTTAACGGTAAATTAAAGGACAATCTGAGCAGTAAATTAACATCAACTTCTACTCAACACGTTCATGCTCCTCAGCGAATAAGCCTTTGTGTAGACTTCATAAGCTTCTAAAATGTCACCTTTGCGTGCAGAATATCCTCTGATTTAATTTGCTGAGCACATTCATGCTCCCAAAGGAAAACCGCCTTTTGTTTCCATTGATACCACATCCCTTCTTATAGTGGTATGATCAGGACTAGTCTGATTCACAAGCTTTGCTAATCTGAGAGCACTACCATTACCAAAATCACTGGTATATTTTTGGACCTTTATCAACAACTTGTAATATTTTTTTTCAATATTATTCTCAGCCAAATGTATGTTTTGTATGTAAGTCGCAATTTCCCATGGGCTGATGCACACATTTACACAGTCTGTTTTTAGCTAATTGTAATTAAAGTAGTAGTCTCTCAGAAAGAAACCATCTGTCACTATATGGAATCATTAGCATTCTACTATAATGCAATTTAACAACGAAATTAGTTTTGTGATTTTATATTAAAATATGAATTAAAATCTTCAAAATATATTGATCTATTGTTATCTTTTTTTTTATTTATGGTGCATGATGACCAATTATAGCCAAATATGAACTAATGAATGTTTTTTTAAATTGGAATTATTCCGTTTTTTATTGCAACTCTCTGCTGACATTCAGTAATTTTCTCTGTCAGTTGAGTCATATTTTAACAACAACAAAATAGTTTAATGAGAATTTAAAGAATTGATTCTTTTTTTATAACACTGCCTTATAAAATTGCAGTTCCAGACAAGATTTTTGTAACTTTTTTTCTAAGCATGCATTTATTTTGCAGTCACAACAGTGCAAACAAATCAACTGCAGTCTGGAGTCCTGAATGTACAGCAAAAGCTAGACTAAGAGACTAAAAGTATAGCTGAATCTTCTCTGTCTGTCTCCTTGGGAGCTAAAAATCACTAAATCACCGCAGGCCAGGGTCTTGTTTAACTATGACTCTTGAAGACCCTGCATTGTCCCTCTATTCCTGCTCTGGATTCCCATCATGCTACATTTACGGCCCCGCTAGAATCAGGCAATAACCCTAATCGCTGCTCCGGCCAGTATTAAGTACATCGCGCCTCACAGAGTAGTGAAGGCAGTGGACAACCTGCAACAGGTCCTCTGGAGCTGGTCCCCATAATGACTTGATGGGTGGAAGAAACTGGAGACTGACAGCGTCTCAAATAGATGTTTGATCTACTCTGGTCCTGTGTGCGCCGTGCAGTCACAGTAATGCAGCTTCCACAAGGACGCCACCAATTCTGTCCTCACCAATGAGACATCACTAAGTCACACCAGCCACAGCCGCTGGTGCTCTCGCTCTTGATGTCATTCCACTTGACCAGTTTAGCACTGCCCTGCACATGCATATAATTGTGTCTTCTATTTTTTTCTCCCCTGTCTTCCTCATCTGTCTTATCATTTTCTTTCCTCTTGCTTTCCTCTTTGCTCCGTTTACAGGGTGGACTGTACGTGTTTAAGCTGTTTGACTACTACTCAGCCAGTGGAATGTCTTTGCTCTTCCTGGTCTTCTTTGAGTGCATCTCAATCTCATGGTTCTATGGTGAGCCACATTTTTTGTCCCAGTAATATCCTTAAGGATATTTTTTTGTCCATCTAAAAACAAACATTTCTGTCTTTTCTTGTCAACTTGTCGGGAGCTAAAATCTCAAGCTCTAACATCTGAGAGTCAGATGAGAAACACATCTGAGATTATGAATGATAGACTGAATCTTCAATCGTACAACACAACAACAAAGAAAGTATTCATTATGCTTGTTTTTTTGTTTCCAGGTGTAAACAAATTCTATGACAACATTGAGGAAATGGTTGGCTACAGGCCCTGCCTGTGGTGGAAAGCCTGCTGGGTTGTTTTCACTCCACTCATTGTGGCTGTAAGTGTTATTTGTAATGTACTGTAACTAACAATCAACCAACAGGGAAAATAACACTTCATCAAGGTCAATGTGTATGTCTGTGAGATCCCAGGTGCAGGCCTGTTAAAATCATTATATGCAAACTATGCAATGCTTTTCCCGTCGCTTTAGCTTGATGCTTGCATAGCAGTCTAATTCCTCTAACTGATGCTTGATTAAATGCTTTACTGTGTGCTGTCATTCAAGCATCATCATTTAATATTTTAAAAAGTGCACCTGCTGTGGCTGAATATCATCAAACCGAATGATTTTTACTTTAAATTTTCATTTATCTGTAGAATTTAGAATAAATGCCAAAGCTTTAGATAAATGTTTAAATGTTGTGCAGTGCTGAAGTTTTGTTTGCTTTCAGAATCTCTGCAGTCAGTCATCATGCAGTAATGATGATGCTGATATCTATTCTCTCGTCCCTCTCGTGAACCAGGGAGTCTTCTTGTTTAGTGCAGTGCAGATGGTTCCCCTCACTATGGGCGACTATGTGTTCCCGGCCTGGGGTCAGGGGGTCGGCTGGTTAATGGCCCTCTCCTCCATGACTCTCATCCCTGGCTACATGGGCTACATGTTCCTCACACTCAAAGGCACATACAAAGAGGTAAGATCATATCATCCCAGACAGTAATGTTTGGCCTATTTTAAGAGGAATTTGATTTAAAGTGATCACCACTTGCTTTGCACCACTAAACTGATGTTATGTCCTTAAATGTCCTAAAAAGAAAGCAAATGGGGCTACAAGTTGCTTAAAAATGCATGAAAAAAAATGTTATTACACTTTTCCAAACGTATGCTGGTGTATAAATACCAAGAGCGTATTGCAGTCGTGCAGCCACAGATTTCCCAGAACATATGCATCACTGATCCCACCTCTCAGCATTTCACACATCTATTAGCTGGTTTGAATTTTAATCTCTAGTCCGCAGCACAGCAGGGCATGTTGAGAGTTTCAAGTGGATTACTTGGTATGCAAGATTTTTTTTTTTTTGCACAAGCTAAAGTATTATCGCTTACTGTATGGCAGACCGATCTAACATAGGAACACAATGGTGTATTTTCAGGGTGCTGATGTTGTGGCAGGATAATGTAAATGTTATACACAAGCTCCTGTGGATTTTACAGAAAAGAGCTGTTTTATTTCATGTAGGGAAGCTTAGATGAACATTTAAGGTCACCACAAATTAAATCTGATTCACCAGAATATATTAACTCAGGATCTGTATCATCTTCACTTACACATTCTTAAAGAGCAATTATGAAAGTCGTACCTGAGATTACAATTTGGAATTCAATTTGGAATTTAGCAGCTAAAAGACAATCCTTGCTGGATGTGAAAATGCTGAGCTTAGCCCAATGTGATTTTGTTCTGTGCATTAAAACTGCACTGTGGTGCTGCAAGTCAGTGCTTTGTAATAGGCAAACACACAGGAAATGCTGGGTAAAGACATAATAAATTGCCATGAAGAGTAGAACAGTGATAAAGGGATTAGTGGAACTGAATTTTTAATTAGTTCTGTTAAACATTTTTTAATGGCTTTTTTGGTTGCTGTTGCAGCCACTGACTTCTCAGTAAATCACATGCATTTGTATGTGGCACAATGCAGCACTGCATTTTTATTGACCTGATGATCCTAATCAATGACAGATAATACCTTTTTCTTGCATACAATTTACATTAGGAGCTTTTTGATTTGCAGTCATTCACAGTGTGCTGCATCAAAAGCTTACATCTATGCAGTCCCCAGTGACAGATATAGCTTTATAGCCGCCACTGACAAAGTAAATGGGCCATAATTGCAGGCAGTGCAACAGAGGCTATCAGAGGCGATGTGCAGGTGTCAGATTCTGCAGTACCAGCTGATGGCTGATTGTCTAATTGTAGCAATCAGCCATCTGATTAGTGCTGTGCACCCAGGCGGATGCTCAGTTTCACAAACACTCCATAAAAATGCCTACTGCAGAGCCTGGGTCCAACATTATCCATAGTTGAGAACATTTGGAAGTTTTGGGAGTTTTGTCCATGGATATAAGTTTGGTCCATGGAAGCTTTGTTGATGTCATTAGTATCCTTTATTTTAGTTATGTTGCATCAATTCATATTGCCTTGTTTCACACTGGGGAAATTCACATGTCTCCCCTGATAGTGTGTTGTAGAAGAATGTTTAGAGTCGGAGCCTGAGGCCATGCATTCATCAAGCTCACAGCTGGTGTGTTTTGTTGCAGTTAATGGGTTTGATCATAAACTCTCCAGCTGTTGAGTCCTTGCGAATAGTATATGATGGCTTCTTATTGTAATTTTAACACCATCAGCGAGTTCTTGAGCTTTGTGATACCAGCTGTGTTACTGATCCTCTTCTCAGCGTCTGCGGATGATGATCAAGCCTGTGGTGCTGGTGAAGGCTCAGGAAAATGGCCCCGACCAGCAGACAGAAAACCAGAATCAGAACCCTGCCAACGAGGAAGCTTACATCTAAAAAAGTTCCGCCTGTCTCTCGTTCTCAACGGCCAGACTCGGCCCTCCACTTACAGAAGAAACGTAATCAAGGTTGGGAACAACCACGAGACTTCTATGTCTGCTTTTATTCACCTACCTCCTGGGGACACGTGAAACCAACCTGATTACACAGTTATTTTTAGGGGTTTTTCTGTTTGTTTATTTGTATAATACAGAGTTATAAAACTTATGAAGAAAAAAAAACAAATTACCCAGCAAAGTTGTTGTGATATTATGAATTTCATTATGCAAAAAAGTTAGTCTTTTTAGAAAAGGAAATGTGACTTAGGAAATTACTGTATATTGAATATATATAATTTAAATTTGGAGGCCCACATTGATTCAATAGTATCATTCTTTGAAGATATTAATTAATCTACTAAACTCCAATTACTGTACAAAGAAAAATATTGGTAAAAATGCATTTTGCTTGTACATGAAATAAATACATTAAAATGAATGCAGCGTAGTAGGTGAAAAAAAAAAAATGCAAATTGAAAGTTTGTAAAGTGAAACTCGAATATTGACCAATTTAAGGCAAAGACAATATGGGATTGTGCAACAGGTAAGGCCAAATCTGCTTGTATGTGTAAAACATAATTTACTATTACTCCCTTGCAGAATCCTGCACTTCGCCTGAAATGTTTACCACCCATGTCTCGGGCTACATTTGAAAAGCACAAGTATAGTCTGGAATTTCGAAGCGTCCAACTTCTTTTTTGGCATGATTGAAACCTGTGACAACAGCAAAAATAACTTATATAGGCTACATAGCAAGAGACTGTTATAATTGTTTCTTTGTTTTCTAAAGAACAATAACTTTGTATGTTGTCTGAATCTTTTTTGTAGAGTCATTTTTAGGGCATTTTCTATATGTGAGAGTGAGAAGGACCAAAATCATGCTCTAGTTTGAAAGATCGGTGCAGACATTTGACCCGCGGACTAGATCTGGATTGAATCAAGCATCCCCTTTCGACTCAGTAAAGAGCAATAGGGTAGTAAAAACAGCATCGACCTACAAGCACAATTTGAATCTGTAAACTACCACCGCTAATAATAAAGGTGTAGCCATTACAGAACTCCCACATTTGCACTGTGCATGCTCAATTTCTGCTTGAGAGTGATTATTTGGGAAATGTAGATTTTTTTTTTCTTTGATTGACCACCAGTTAAGTGGAAAGAAAGTGGAATAAAGCTAATGCTAATTCAGATTCATATTTTAAACTGTGAGAACAAATAAGCTACAGTGGCTGCTGTGATTGCATTGGAGGCTATAGGATGGATTTCTTTGATTGCTACCACTATTCTGGCTGGAATCGTTTACTTGTATATCTATTTAGTAACCCGCTCCTCAGGAACAAAGGTGGAAGTGACCAAATTCTCTCAGATACTACCACAATACACTGAAATAATGAATGCTGTATTTAAAAAAAAAAAAAAGAAAAGAAGAGAAATGCAACTACTGTTATATCTGCCATTCCCCCCATAAATTCAAAATGATACCTTAAGCAACAAAACATGAAGACACAAACCATAATGAAGACTTAGTATAAATGCTCGGGCACACTCGAAAGCTGATCCAAATTCGTTGCCTCTTTTCTGTGTGCTCTCTGCTCTGCTAGTATTATTTCTTAGTGTGTAACAACTATTACGGCCTTCTCTCAGTAATTTCAGTAGAAGCCATAGTGTGTTTCCATTCTGTGGTGAGTGCAGATTTCCCATATGGAGAGAGAAACTTGTGCTCAGTCAGAGAACAAAGCCGGCAAAAGCACTGTTAAAACAACAGGACATAGCCAGATACGCTATAAAGGCCAACACCACTAAACTACTCCTTTTCATAGGGTAAATAAAAAAACCTATTATTACATATCAAGTTTGCTTGTCAATACAAAAACATATATGTAGACGCTGACTTTGTGACAGACCACAGATATCACTGTATTACCACGAAGAAGGATCAAGAGAATATGCTTCTGTGGCAGCTACATGCGACAGGAATCAGGTTGAATCAGTCCCGTTATTTTGTTTTTTTTCTTTAATTTATGTTTTTTTTTTCTTTTTCAAAGATATGTGAATTAAAATGTGCAATGACAAAGGGGTTCCGTGAATTTTGTATAAAGTTACCATACTGCAGTTTTCTCTCTTGAATGATGTTGTAAACTGGACTGTGTAATACATGTATCTGTGAATGTCCGTACGACCTGAGTTTTTTTCTTTCGTTTTGTCTAAATGTTGAACAAGAAAAGAAAAAAAAGTGATATTATTTGCTGTTTTCTGCAATAATACTATCTCAGAAACTAAAGCACATATCTCTCTCAACTGTACAAATTATAATGACAATAACAGAATAGAGTAATAATAAAGATAATGATAATAATAATAATAATGTAATAGAAATGTCTAGTCAGAGAATATTGTTTTGTATATTTCTAGCTGTTTCATGGGCCTAATGTAAAATATTATATGTAAAAAATATAATAAATGTCTTTAGATGGTGTTATATGAAAAAGCATGATTGCAATATATGTTATCTGCAAAAATAAATAAAGACCTATAGATTATAATGTTGGCATCATGTAATCTTTATATTTTAATATTTTGGGGAAGAATTTGTGTCATTTCAGTTTTAAAGGTAACAAAAGGTGCTGTTTAACAAGCAGGGGGTGAAAATAAATAATAGGTTAATGGTAGAACCATTTGTATTTATCAAATGAATTAAAACATACGGAAATGCTCTTCAAATTTGCTTTCTCCACTGTTGAGTGAGACGGTATTGCACGACACTGACATGCGCGATATTATGCTAACGCTCTGTTCATTGCATAAGTGGAAATTAATATGCAATCAACCAACCACAAGAGACGTTCACCGTAAACTTAGCTGATAGTTTCTGACAAAATGGTTCTTGACACAGTAATATCCTTATGACACCTGCACTGAGAGCTGTGCCAGCATAGATCTGTCCTGGCAGACAGCCAGTCCCCCCCCCCCAGTCACAATGCATCATCCATCCCCCTGCTGTTGTGCAGAAGTCACATCCAAATAGCCACCAAATCATCATAAAAATGCACAGAGAGAAACATTCACGGAAAAGTAAAAGCAAAATCTCAAAATATGCTGAACTTTTTTTTTTCTCTGCTTTCTTTTTACATTCCATGTTACTTGCTACATTAATATTTTCTTCAGTTTCTCTCAATTCTGTGGTCAGTTTTGTGCAGCATTGTAGTGTCTGCACAATTTTGCTTTGTACCACTGTGTTTAATGACTCAGTTCTTTTAACATGTCTTCTAATTCTTTCCATCTCATTTCTTTGCAACACTGGCAGTCAGAAAACCCATATGAATCAGATTATTTGGTGTCTAGGCTCTGAACTTGCCGCTCCCTAAAGGAATACGCCAAGCTCAACACAACAAAGACTGGGGGGTAACAACAATAACATTTCCACATGGAAACTAAGGGCTTCAGTATGCTTCATGCTACAGTAACTGCTAGTCAGATAGCCAAAAAGCATCTCCTCTTTAAACATGAGAATAGCAGCTGGATGCTTCCAACAGTTTTTTAACCTCCCAAAACTCACAGTACAACAACCCTGCTCAGTTTACACAGCAATTGGCCAGGTGAGCAGAGATAGGAGAGGGGGTGGAGTTTCAGTTTCTCTTTTTTCTTTCATACAAATGAAGTCTTACAGGAGGCGGTGGGCTGATATACAATGGTAAAATTAAATAGAACAAGCGTTGAAACTGATTCATCAAGCAAAAAGAGATCCAGAATAGGAAACATGAGTTTTTGCCATTTTGGCTTTTCACACCAATCTTTAATCGTGGCAACTCAGAACAGAGTTAATTTTATTCAATGTCTTTTGCCTTTATAAACAGATCACACAGGTGGATGTTGGGGTTTAAATGGAGCAGTTGCAGGAGTAGCATCAAATGACTGCTACAGATAGAATTTTCATTTCATATGAGCAGTTTAGCAGCAGGCCTGGCAAATCAACGGACTGGGCAGAGCACAAGCAGCTTAAAAACCCATCCCCGAAACAATATACAATGCAGCAAATACTGTTTGTCACGTGAGAGTAGCAGCAGACTTCGGTCGTCTCTCTGAACCAGCTCACAGGCTTTGCTCCATTCCAGTCAGCCTAATCACACGGAAAAGATTATTATGTGAATGCAGAATTTGTATAGCCTAGAGTTTATGATTCTCATCTTGCCTCTGACATCATCTTCCTTGCAAGCATATTCAAGTGATGATAATAACATCCCTTCAAAAACCGCATTAGACACGCAGCCCAATGCCGAATATTACGTGAAATTTTCTACATGTGCGCTCGCAGCTCAGCCACTGCAGCCATTTCACTGAAGTTATATACTGCACATGTAGAATGAGCAATGGTGCTAATGCCTGGCTCAGTTCTACGCATTGGCTGGGAACATGCCACTGTATGGCTGCTTCCTGCTAAGCTCCTCAGACCATGAAGGGAGCAAAACATCTTGAGAGCAATGATGACAAAACATCTAAACCTTCTTTATGTGAAAGACAGTCAGTTTCAACAAATGAATACAGCAAGTGTCCTCTATTTGGTGTCACAAAAAGCAGAGTAAAATGGTCAGATGCATGTCTCGGTATGCTTGTGTCTGTGTGAAC
>OMNN01083185.1:0-52851 GCA_900302755.1 Chromis chromis | reverse complement strand
TTGTTTTCTCCGTTTCGAGTAGTGTAATTGATTGTTGTTGTCAGCAAGTGGACAATTTGTATATGCAATGAGAAATGTTTGATTTGTATTTATTGAAGGGAAGTAAAGATTCCAGCTTTGAAATAGCTTCAATACACCTGAGGGAAATGAAGCGAAGTCTGTATACTATTTTTGTATTGTAACACAATTTATTTATTTACTTTTATGAAATATATCTCCTTTCTCACACTGTCAAAGTAAAATGAAATTGAAACACACGTTTGCTTGTCTTAGGTAGCCGGAAACTTGTTCTTGGGAAAAAGCAGAATTATACAGTAGTGTAGCTCTGGCATGCGTAACAGTGCAGGGCAGAGCAGAAGGAAACTAGAGGCAACATAAGAACTTTACACAATAAGGTGCTTAGATGTGATTTTTAAACAGGGCCTTCTTGCTAAATGAGTGATTGTAGCAGAAATGAACCATACAGTATCATTTGTTTTTGTAAATTATGGAAAATAATTAATGAGAGGAATAAATTGTCAGTTTTGTGCATGCGTTTTCTTGGAAAACTAAACCCATAGGGCACAAGTCAGTATAGCTTAATTCTAACCACTGAAACCAAGATGCACAATTTCTGATAGATTTTGGATAGTATGTTCTTGAAGCTGAGGTTTAATTATGGGACCATCTAAAGAAGTGTAGCTCTCTTTATTTTTTTTTGTCAAATTCTAGTTAAAATTTATGAGCATATACAGTACCTATTTATCCCAAGTGGGAACTTATTTATGCCAGGACCTGTTACCCAGTGGCACCCGTGGAGCTGATCAGGTCTATCTACTTGCTACACCACTCTGCTGCATCCTTGTAAAGCATGTGGAGGGGGTCAGGCTGCCATTCTACAGGTTTTATTTGAAGACCCATGTACCAGTTAATCTCAGAACAGTACTAAACTGCACTGGACCAATTGTCTGCCCTTAAGTCCTGTAATTACATGGAAATTTAAAAGGGAAAATGAAAGAGCACCAGACAATCTGCACTCTCTGAAATCACTACTGTTAGAAACCATTTTATATTCATTTGTTCTATTGAGATTATCTTATGTAGTTTTGGTCCATATTGTTTAAAACCCTTTCGTTCGGTGCATTATTTTCGTTGCTGCTGACTGCCTTGTACCAGCTTATGTGGCAGCTTTACACGAAAGCTCACCTCTTGTAAAGTGACAAGTAGACATTGGGGAAAGAAGCTTATAGCACCAAGGTGACTCTGCATATGTGTGTGTGTGTGTAGGTGTGTGTAGGTGTATGTGTGTGTGTGTGTGTGTGTGTGTGTGTGTCTTCAGTAGTCATGACTCATCCTTCATAATGTACAGGCTGTGCACCCTTGAGAAACTCCCCTTCCCGCTCTGTGTCTCTCTCTTTCAGTTTTTGCTCTTGCACTCTCTGCCATTCTTGCCCTTTCTTTCTCTATCTCTCGCCTCCCTGCAGCTCACTCCCTCTCCAGCTTCCTTTGTCTCTGTGTTTTTCTTCCTCTTTTTTCTCCCATGTGTATATCTTCCTGTTTCCTTTCATCTCCTCTTCCTTCCTACCACTTCTTTCTGCATCTCCCTCAATTCCTCTCTCTCTCTCGTATTGTTTAGCCAATGGCTGTCTGCAGTGACTGACAGCATACAAACAAGAGTTTTGGGTTGTGAGCTAGAGGCATACACACACACACACACACACACACACACACACACACACACACACACACACACACACACACACACACACACACACACGCACACACACAAACGCTCACAAACACACTCACTTAGTCTCACTTACTGAGATGATTATATAAGTCATAAAGGAAATTTTCACACACGCTCTCACTCAGACGCACTTAAATTCACTTATGAAATTTAATGCTCGTGGAAAGTCATTGCTGTGTTTTGGCAAAAATTCTCTCATACACAAACATGCAGCACAAATACACACATCTCTCGATCAATCTAAACACTGCTATGCACACACTACCCCGATGGACTGGCTAGAGGCATACACACACACAGCCAATGAACACAAATATTTAAAAGACTTACACAGAAGTCAAATAAAAACTTTTGCAGACAAGCACACACAAATACAAGCACATTCCCTATCGGCACATAGTTCTTCTACACACTCTTGCGCTGATGGACATGAATCTGATGACCCCGTCACCTGATGTCACTCAGTGCTCAACAGTCAGGGTATTTCTCTTACACAAGCACACACAAGCGCTACTAGAGAAATTCCATTTCGATTGCTTATCTGATTCTTATTGTTAACCATTTGTATCGCACGTCCAACAACCCTTCTTATCTTGTTCCAAGGCTTAACTGGCTGAAGAGGTCGTTGTAGTTAATTTGTTTTCGTTGTCACCTGCACTCATTCAGAAATGAACTAATCACACTGTGACACAATCTAATGTGTCTGTCTATTGTCTAATGTTAAAGATGTTACTGAAATCTATTTTAAATGTCTCACAAACAGAAAAGATCCATAAGTAATAAACAAAGTGCACCATATCTAACTTTGAGTGTACTTGCTTGGTCTTGTATCTGCCTAAAAAGTTAGAAGGGAACACTTTCTATTACTACCTGACCTCAGACACACCTAATGCTGTCACTTTAGGTTGGTTCTCGTCTGTCCATAACACAAGATGAAGGACATGTGCACAGACAAGTAATATATCCTGATTTAAACCTGGACAGGCACACACAAACATCTGCTCTTACTTGTCTGTCAGTACTGTAGCCAGTCATATTTCCACTCTGTTTGGTATTCAGGTCACATCATTTCCAGGCAGAAAAATGACCAAGTAGTTGGCATGGGATTTAAGCCACATGAACATTCACTTGTCACTCAAGAAAGCTAGTGTCACATATAATTTTTGTTATTTTGTAGTAAATTCATGTAGCAAGCATGGGGTAAATTGGGTATACATTACCACTATGCCTTTAATAACGAATATTTGTTGACATTTGTTGTATGGCACATTATTCTATTTTCTCACCCTCTTATTTTCCATCTTATTATAGCTATGTATATAGCTCCAGAGACAGACAAAGGAGCTTTTCAGACAGATGGGTGGGGGAAAAAAAGTCAGTCGCAAACAGTGGGCAGGAAAGAAAGTAAGGAAGGAAGGACAGAAATGGATGGATGATGGATGAAGCCAGACATGTTTTGTCACTTGTTACTCAACATGTCACTCAAAAATCTGAAGCATCACAGGCAGTAAAATACTTAACTTTGTCCCTTTATTTTCTGCCTGTTTGCCAACAGTGGATCAATATAGCCTCTATGGATGAAAGCAGATGTATTTTTGTTATGCTTGTCACTCAGAAACAATCCCAACAGTGGAAGAAGATGCACTCTCTATGTGGGTGCTCTTCGGAGGCAAGTGATTGGCAGACAGGGGAGCTGGTGGCCACAGAATCCGGCAGTGATGATCTGTCACCCACAACCCATTAAACCAGTCACATATCTGGTAGCAGGGGTAGGGTGGATGCTGGGTCACCTGGGTTGTTTTTCCACTCTATGCATAAGCAATGTAGACAGATACACTGGCTCTGTGCGCATTAAGTCAGGAATCATGACATGTCAGTTGCTAATGATACATTCAAGGTGGTGGGGCAAATGCAGTGCAGCACTTGTCATTGCAATACAAACACAATGGAAATGTAGTTGAAATATGTAAAGTTTTGTTGTGACTTTAAATGGACAACATTATGTTTTGATACATGCTCAGTTTTGGTTCTGTGCTAGTCGTGTTTCTTACCGTTTAAAAGCTATAAAGCATCACTTCCAGCCACAAAGGCAAATTACAAAGTGGTCTTATTTCTGTATTCTGCCTTTGCCGTAGTGAGTGGGTGAGACTTGATTAGATATGACATTGTGTTGGCTTTGGGCAGAGGTGGCTGTGTAGCTCCAGGCAATGGATAGATGAGGTTCCAGTTTTCCTAATATAATGCATGGCATACAGCACCGCACCACATGTATAGTCCCTATAAAAAGCCTTCACCCCCATTAGACAGTTTTTCCTTTTTTTGCTTTCTGACATTGAATCATGGTCAATATAATTTGGCTTTTTTTTTTTTTTTTAAGAATTTGCCAAAAAATAGACTCTTTAATGTCAAAGTGAATGATTTCTACAAAGTGATGTCAATTAAATGTAAAATGTAAAATAAGTGATTGCATAACTATTCACCTCCTTTAAGTCACTATTTAGCAAATGCATCTTTGGCCACTATTACAGTATACAGCCTGTGTGAATAGCCTTGTACATCTGAACACTGCAGTTTTACTCCATTACTCTTTGCAAAAGTGTCAGGTTGCACAGGGATCATGAGTGAACAGCCACAACTTATCAACTGGATTAAGGTCTGGCCTCCGACTCTGCCTCTCTAAAACATTCAACAATTTCTCAGTTTCTCCTCCAGGGTTTCCCTATACTTTCCAGCATTAATTTTACCCTCTGACCTTACAAGCCTCCCATAGCTTGCTGTTGAGTAGCATGTATCATGTATCATGATACTGCCACCACCATGCTTCACAGTGGGCAAAGGTGTGTTTGTGATGATGTGCAGTGTTTGTTGTCCACTAAAAATAGTGTCAATTTTGGTCTCATCAGACAATAGAACATTCTTCCAGTTGACTTCAGAGTCTCTCACATGCCTTCTGATTAATTCTATTCAAGCTTTAATATGAGCTTTTTTCAACAATAACTTTCTCTTTGCCACTCTCCCATAAAGCTTTGATTGGTGAAGAACGTGAGCAACAGTTGTTGTATGCACAGACTCTCTCTCAGTCTTGGTGGCCTCCCTCACCTGTCTTTTTCCTGCACAGTTACTTAGTTGTAGAGGACGGCCTGCTCTAGGCAGATTTATGCATATACCATATGCACTCCATTTCTTCATGATGGATTTAACTGTACTCCAAGGGATTTTCAGTGATTTGAAAATGTTCTTGTATCCTTCCCCTGACTTATGCTTTTCAATAACCTTTTCAAAGACTTGCTTGGAGTGTTCTTCTGTCTTCATGGTGTAGCTATAGCCAGGAGTACTGATTCACCAGTGACTGGCTTTTCCATTATACAGATGTCTTTTTACTGAACTCACTTGAGAGACATTCACTGCACTCACATGTTTTCCATTTCTCTAATTGTGTTAGACCTGTGTTGATTTAGGTGAGTCTCTTTAAAGGGAGTGACATTGCGAGTTTTTAATTAAATGACATTCACTTTGACATGGAAGAGTCTTTATTTGTAAATTCTTTTAAAAAAGCCTAACTGTATTGACCATGACTCAATGTTGAAAAATAATAAAAGGTTGAAACGTCTTAGGGTAGTTAATACTTCTTATAAGCACTGTAGACCAAGAATATTGTAAAGCTAACATGTAGCTTATTACTACTGAGTCAATTAACTAACATTGAATGGTCAAAGTTATTTAAAGAGTAATGCAGAAAGACTTCAACAGTTCCCAGTCAGTAGGGGAAGACTAAAGAGTGCCATCGAGGATTTAGCCAGAGCTAGTAGTTAAGGATTTGGAGAATGTTTTTGAACTTGGTTTTTTCAACAGATTGTTGTTGCATGTACATATACAAGTATTTTAGGCTGAATGGCCAACGGCATGTGTTTAGTCAGGTCAAACTTGAAAGGCAGTGCAAGATGTCATTAAGGACAGCTGTGCAGAATTATTATGGTAAAGCTCTCACTCAGAACAGGTATTTTCTTAAACCTCTTCAGTGAAATTTTCCTCAGTTTTGGGAAGTTGTATGTATGATGTAATATCTACATACCCCCAGATATTATTCCTGGGTTGTTGGTGTGGATATCCCCTTACATAGATGACAGAGTTGGGTAAAGTGGATACGACTTGCTGGTCAAAGCTGAAACTTTGGTGAGGTTGTAAACAACAGCAATCCTTATGATTTTTGACAAATGTTTTTTTTTTTTTGTGAACAATTTCGCTAGCTTGTACATGAGTGGAATAGAGAGAACTTGAGAACTACTGTATATAGTATATAAGATAAAAGAGTTTGATCCACAGTAGTAGTTATGGCTTGCCTCATCTTTATTTAACATTCAAAGACTTACATAAGGTTGTGCTCAGCTGCAGACGGGCTTTCAGCGGTAAGTCGACATACTCAAACCACAAGTTCTAGTGGTTCGTGGTCATGTTTTGCATTTTGGGATTTTGACTAACATTCCCTACAGTACTTTGGCCCTCAGGCATCTTCTCTTGTGCAGACTCTGCTGAAAATATTATTAGTCTCCACAGGTGTTGAGGGAGAGGGATTGACGTCATGCCAGCGGACTTAAAAGTAGGCATCGCCCCTGCCTGGCACCCTCACTGGAGTTTTCACTCTTGGCTCAAGTTTGGACACAAGAAACAGACCTGTGTCAAGTTATTTGCTGTATTAAAGGATTAAAAAGAAAGAAAACAGCCAAGAATGAAATACTGTTACTTATCTAACTCAGTTTAATAATGCGTCAATTAGACATCTATTGTATGCAGTGCCAGAGACCCATTAGTGTAGCAATTTAAGGCCCTGAAATTGTTGAATAAAAGTCAGGATGTCAGCTGTCTGCTAGTGTTGATTCACACTTGCAGCAAACTCTTCAAAGGAAGTTCTTTTTATTTCAATAGAAATTCATTATTGATATATCCTTTTGTTGCTGATGGATTGTTGTAATGTAGGAGGGGTATCCTTTGAACTGAATGTAGCAGCGATAGGTCAACTGTTATTTGAATGATTTTTGTGAGGAAGTGCTTGACCTGCGATTAGATTTTATGTCATAACACAATGAAAATGTTTCACATCAGTTGATTCTTAATATGTATGTGCCGCACTCCTTGTGTAACACACTGCCTACAGTTTTTTTTTTTTTTCTTTAACATGGATGCATTATGGATTAAATGTGGTCCTTGTGTTGGGAAGGCAAATAAATGGCTGCATACCTTGCTGAATACCAGCAAGTCAATATTAGCAATCTCACTTGTCCCCTTTTAAATAGCCCTGTTCAGAGTGTTTCGCTAATGCAGAACATAAATGTGTGGGCTGAATTACTATTGGGATTTGCGTGTTGCTCTCATATTGTGTACCCTTGAAACTTGAGAGACTGTGGAATCAGACAGTACGTGCTTCTACCACTTTGCTTACCATTTTAATAAAAAAAAAAAGTTGAGCTGCCAGAGACTGTGGCATCTCCCCCTAAGTGGCTACAGCTTTGGCCCCCAATACACTGCTAAAGAAAGCAAGCCATAAATTAGTCAGTCAGGCTTCAATATACTTAAGAAGCATTTAAGACATTACATCATTACTGTTAATACAAAGTGACACAAAGTGATCTTTTGTTTCTTTTTTCATTTTGACATCACTCGGCTTAAGATGCTGCCTGTTCGAATGAGCGTCCTAGATCAAAGTACTTTGGTAGTTAGACTCCGGTGAGAGGCGACATTATGGAGCAGAGTCCCAGTAGAGGATAGGAGATGAGGACTGGATCCCCTGGAGTCTGGATGCTGTGGTGGTGCAGCAAACTCAGCAGATGGCTGATGGAGACTGGCTGAGATACCCCAGGCAAACTGGATGGAATGGCAATGGGGCAGGAGGAGGGATGCACGAACAGCTGGCTGGAAGAAAGTGTGACAAAATTACAGTGAATTTAAAGAACAGGGTCAAGGGGCTGATTGGCTCAGGAAAATGAGGGGAGATAGATCATTAGACAAGAGTACTGACGCTGAGAGTGAAGTGATTTTGACAGCATGGGAAAATGGAATTGACGAAATGAGTAGAGCAGGAATAGCTCATATTCACCGAGAGAAATTAGTCTAGTAGCAACTTCTGCATAAGCGTCATTATGATTGTCTCTAATTGATTTCTTTCTTTTTTCTGTTCACACTGCTATGGCACTGATAAATTCACAAACTCTAAACTCACTTAATGATGGTTAGCAGATTGAAAAAAAGTAGATTCATGTAATAAAGCAGTAAGGGCAAAGTAGAAGTTTGATTGAATAGATATATAACTGTTTTGTTTCTCCTTCTGATGTCAGTGGTTTATTCTATTTCAGACTACGTCTTAGTACATGTTTTACAGCTCAAAGCAACTGAGGAGGAAGTGAAGCGAACACAAAAGCTGTCATTCACTTTTTTCAGAGACCTGTCCTGCCAACCTTACATTCACTGAAAGCTCACATCCTTCACTATGTAGAGAATTAAGTCACGAACATACTGTAGATAATGATATTTTACCGTTAGTAAAACAACATATGCGAAGGGTATAGAGATTTTTTTAGATAGAATTATAAACCAAAATGAGGAAACTTGCCTAAACCAGAGTCATTCATAAATTATGAAAACCTGGACTAGTTACATATATGTTGCACTCTCAAAACAAAAAATAATGAATCAGTGACCTTTCCACAAAGTCAGTTTTAGGTGCTTGAATATTTCATCCAAAATCTTGAAAATCATTTAGAAGTTTTTGAATTATTCGTCCAAGTGATGGTGGAAAGCCTTCATGCAACCACTAAGTCAGGCAGGATCACTTCCTGACTCTTCTCACCGACATAACATTTTAGATTTTTTATTTTTTTTTTACAACAAGATGGAGTGGGGTGACAGCAGCAAAGCAAGCAGACAAACACGAGTGTGAAGAGGCATTAGACCTTTGCTGTCGTTTGTCACTCAGACTGTCTCGCAGGCTGCAGAGGTGAAGTGGGACACAGCTGCTGGTGAAAGCAAGGTGATGTTAACTGCACCTGTCAAGCCGTTCCTTTTGTGATTTTGTGTGCAATTTGTGTGGGTGAGTGGTTTGTGCGGAGTGGGCGAAGCAGCAGGAAACCTCTTGCTGTCATTTGTCAGTCAGAGGTGATTCAGGACGCAAGTGCTGGCTCATAGTAGGAGACAAGTGAGCACTCTGTTTGTGGACACCAAGGGCTGTCTGTTCACGTACAGCTGTGCACACACCCCACTATTTTAGAAAGGTTAATATATGTCTTCATGGGATAGCTGAAACATCAGACAGTCTCTTCCTAGCTATATCATCATCACAGGAAATTCACTTCCAAATGGAGACCTCACTAAAAAAAAAAGTCTTGTCTAGCCCTACTAGATGTACATCGAAAGTTGGATTTCTATATTTAGATTCGAAAACTTACTGCACATCTAAATGAGACACTATGTCTTATAAAATATGCATCATATTATCTGTAATATGTATATTTTCCCACTCATTTTGACCGATTGACGATGCCAATCTATGCACATAATTTCTCCACCTAATTGCAGAGAACATCAGGTCTCTCCAGTAGTAGAATTAACATATTATTATGCCCAGTCCTAACGTTATGGCCCACTGGCAGGTGCAGACATAAAATGGCAGCACATTTCTGTGGTAGTGCCCGTGGGATCAACACCTTTTCTAGTTTCTGTGATAAGTAGTATAATTATCATTTATTTCATTATATTTACCGGCATTTGTGTAGAAATAGAACAGAATCGCACTGTTTCAACTGAGCTAATGTACCTCGTAGAGTGTTAATTTAAAAATGTATTCCCATCACTTGAACAAAAAAAAATATTATAGTAAACTCTGAGGAGCCAAAATATTATGACCACCCCTGCCTATGGTGCTACAGATCCTTTATGGGTTGCCAAAACTACTTCGAAACCACCAAGCCACGAGCTCCACCTCTGAAGGTGCCCTGCAATATCTATCACCAAGACATCAGCAGCAGATCCTTTAAGCCCCATAAGTTGCGAAGTAGAGCCACCATGGATCAGAATTCCCCCGACACCCTGTCACTACTGCTGTCCAGCACCTCACAAGCCTTGCCATTTACTGTAGAGGATTCTCTGAGCCAGTCATGTGGCTATGATGATTTTCCCCTTGTCAATTCTCCTGCATTCAGCACGCTCACTAAAAGAACCAACTCTAAGCGTTAATGCGTACATGCATGATTAGAGACAAATACAGTGAAGGCACAGAAATATACCACTGCAATACACAATGCTATTCACGGAATTGATCATTGGTCTTCCTCACTAAGTAATTATAAACAGTTTTATCTCTGTCTGAAGTTACTGTTAATGGCTGGAAATTGTCTGTTGATGTCTCACATCACCCCCCTGAACTGCTCAGAGTGTTTTAATGCGAAGCAGATGGAGGAAGTGCTGAGTTTGCGTTAACAGCAAATGGCAGCAACAGCAAATTAACGCAGCATATGGGAACAGATCAACAATGCCTAATTTTAAAACAGAGAGAATTACAAAATAAAGTCGTGTCTTTAATTATAAAGGCCCGATTCTTCTACTGTGGTGAAACCTTTTCTTTTTTTGTGTTATTGTTTTTACAGTTGTAGCTTTTGGCTGTTGGATTTAGTGGGTGTGCTGACTCAGATGGATGAGAGTCACACTACAAAGAGAGAGAGAGTGGTAAACAGGTGGAAGCAATTGCCCACTGGTTAGGAGCAGATACACACAACTAAAGCCTGTTTTCCCTGTTGTTTTTTCCACATCTTCTGTGTCTAAAATGAACTGCTAAACAAGGACCGCGAGTCGTAAACAGCCTAACACAGAATCCATTAATGGTCGAGAGATGAAAGCGTTTGACAGAGCGACAGGATCATGCTGAAGTGGACATGAAGATAAACTAATTTCTTTACCAGTCCAACAACCAAGGCCAGTATTTTATGGAGGCTGACCCTGGGGTCCAGAGGCGTGCTTTGGACACTTTGAGAATTGATGGCATTACAGCTTTACTTTAAACTTTATTTGAGCTCAGAAAATTCGTAAAACCCACTTTAAATTTGTGGTACAGGAAATTACTTTTCCTGCACAACATGGCACATGTTTCTATTTTGGTTTAAGCATCTTGGAATCCATCCTTTAATCTGACTCTGGCAGTGTTAGTGCCATGCTGGAGCACCAGATGATCGAGGGGGTTGTGCAGTTTGTGGAAAGAGCAAGGAAGAAAGATAAAAAGTGTAGTGGGAGAGTGAGAGAGGAGAAAGATAAAGACTGCCACCCCCAGTCTGTTTTTTTTTCTTCCAGATTGTATCCAGATTGATTTTAGAAAATCTGGACGGAAACGAAAAATACAAGCAAAAGGTGATTTTTGCAAATCACATTCAAACATCCCTTGGAGGAGGTCTATTATGTGATTCCAATCGGATTTCTACAGATGCATCTCAGTCCAGACAGTCTGACTGCTCGAATCAGAGTCTTTTGTGTCACTTTCAACATGACACAAAAAGACAATTTCAAATCCAGAGTGGAAGAAGTGCTGAGCAGAATCCACTCATCCATGCAAACAGTTAGTGGACAGATGCCAAAATAAATTGTCTGCAGGTACTTTGGGCTGAATCTTCTGTACAGGCATGACCAGTGTAGCTAAGCAGTTACTGATGCCTCCAGCTATCTGATCACTTGCAAATACCTTTGTGGACAGTCTGTGCTATAGATCTAATATGAGAAACCAAACAGGCAACTAAGCTATAGAAAGCAACTTTTTCACCAAGGACCCTCCGATGGTGTCTCCCAATGGTCGAAAAGGCGAAGGACAACCAAAGCACTTTTAGCGTTTCCTAATTTGTACATCCCTTCAGCCATTTTTCCAGCTGTTATTTTTTTTTTAGACAAAGGTGACTCTCTCTCTCTCTCTCTCTCTCTCTCTCTCTCTCTCTCTCTCTGGGTCTGCTGGCTGACATTAAAGGTTGTGTGAAAAATTACAACAGTCCTGAATATTAGAAGTGCCTGCAAAATACTTTCCCGGCCTATCCATCACCACAGGGACACATGAGTCTATAGTGTATGTGCGCATGCAAGTGCGTGCGTGGACACCTAAAAGTCATGGTGATAAACATGTCTACACTTTGTATGTGATTGGTGTGGGTGTTCTGTGTGCACAACCTTGCGTGCGATGTGCTTCCACCTAATGGGACAGTTTACCAGTTAACCTCGCTATGATGGGGGAAAGCATCATTATTTCTACAACAACTTCACTGAAGGGGACGTTCACAAACTTGCACACTGTATTGACCTTGCACTTACAGAACTCACAGACACAGCCTTTTTTATAGCGGGCATTAAGATATGTCCTGTCTGGATAGTGTTGAGATGTGATTTACTTTTGCTAAATTTACAGTGGGCATGATATAAATGGTAGTTCACTCCCACTGCAGTTAAATTGCAACACAGCTTAGCTCCTGGTCTTGATGTGAAAATCTATTAAAGTGTAGTGGTATTGCAAATATGTAGTGAATATGATTTAAATATAGTGTCTTAAAAAAATTAGCAGATCTTGCTTCTGGAGGAATACTTATCCGCTAAGTTTTTTTTGCAGTTAAAGCACCACGAACAAATGCTGATTACTTCAGTTTTCCTTGTCGAGCTTGCATGAATGATTTCTAGTTTTGAACCGACAGCAAAGTCTTTTCTGTTATTGACAGCAATGTCATTTCTACCAGGCAACCTGTTATTTATGAGTGTTCCTATTCACAAGAAGACACTTCATTATTCTAAACCACAGCTAATGTGGTGTCAAGTAAGTGTGTGTGTACATGTGATTTAAATTGAACAGTTTTCATCTATAGTCATATTTCTTATTCAATTGGCTTTAGTCGCTTTCTCTCTTTCTCACTCTCTCTTGCTTTAAAGTCAGTGTGTTTGAACTTAACACCAAAGTCTTCTTTATTTAAGGGTTTAATCAATTCTCAAAACCTCCTTCAGGTGGTTTTCAATGTGATTCTAGAGATGTGTGCAATGTAGAAAAAGGAACATGGTCCCTAATTTAGGCCACATGGAATTTATTATGACTCCTTAGCTATATCAGAATGCTCATTGTGCATAATGTATGTGCGAATGTTTGGGTTTTTCTGTGTCCATTAGAGTTAATTATGGCTGCATATTTGTATATGTGTATGAATCTATCAGTTATAGTATCATAACACTCCAAAATATTTTGTAGTTGTAATGTAATGCAGACTTCGGCACAGCTCTAACTGTGTGCATGTCACAAAGTGCAATGAAATATGGTTTGCAATATTGATCATTATGCTGCTGTAATAATTTATCGTTGTAGACTGAAGTTACAGAAGTAAGAAGTATTGCTAAGGAAGTTGTTGGTCCTTGGAGAAATTTCTGGTCTGCAGCATCAGATGTGTGCAACAATAAATGTTTGATTCACCCTTATTCTATTCCATTAAATTTTTTCTTAGCATGAAAACATACACTTAGCGGCTACTTAATTAAATACAACAATGAAATCTGATTAATTCAAAGAATTTCATAAATTCTACATTAACAATACTTCTACATTTTGAATAGGGATGCACGATAATATCAGCGCCCAATAATTATCGGTCAATTTTGGCAAATTATGACGTCATACCGATAATTCCGATAATAAAAAAATCAGCCGATAAAATTACCCAATAATAATAGTTCTTCATTTTTGCCGTTGGTCTGTGTGTTGTGGCTTGTGCTCATGCCTGGCTCCTCAACCCCTCCCCGACGGTACTGTTGCATGTGTGTAATGTCATAACACTGCGCGGTTGGGACCGACAACCCTTCGGCTGAAGAGAATACATCTCATGCATGAAAGCTCCAGTTGTTAGTATATTGCTCGCTACAATTTACAGTGTGCCTTGGCCTGATGAAGACCTGTTGCACACTCTTCTAAGTTTCAGCAGTTTAGTTCCTCTTGGCCCCGATTCGGGCCTTTGTGGGGTTACGTCAGATCCGGTAGCTAGTTCGCTAATACGGTGGCTAACGTTTCACCGGTTCGCTAGTTTTACTGCTCCGGCGGGGCTGTACAGGCTTAGCTAGCTAGCTGGAGAGGTCTAGGAGGGAATTCTGGTCGGGTTCTTGGGTTATCTTTGTTTTTGAGTGCGGGGTTAATGTTTTAGAGATTGTGTTTTTAGCGAGGGTTGACAGTTCATTGCGGAGGTTAAAAACACACAAAAAAACTATAAAACACTAGTAAAAACGATCGGGGTTTGATTGAGGGGGGTTTATTAGTTGATTAGTGGGGATAAATATATATTTTTGGGAGGTTAAAATTCATAGATAGGGGGACCATGATTAAAACTTCATAGTTATGGCCCATGGGTAAATAAAACGAAGGGAATTTTATTTCATTTAATTAAATTTAAAAATACAGGGAGGGTTAAAATACTTTAAATACCCCCACCCCCTCCTGCTACAAACACACACACACAGACACACACAAACAGACACACACACACACACACACACGCACACACACACACATACACACACAATGGCTTTTTTTTGTCACCTTTTTCATGCCAAAATGATTGAATTGCTGGTTGTCAGTATTTGAGCAGAAGTATCAATAAATGTCAACTTCTTTATGCTCTACTCAATGGTTCTATTTATTTGTATGGGTCAGAATTATAGTAGGAAGTGGATTTGTACTCAAATTGTAGTTAATTAAGAAATATCGGTTAACATCGGTTATCGGCTGCAAGAAGTATAAAATTATCGATTATCGGTATCAGTTGAAATTGGCATTATCATGCATCCCTAATTTTGAGTCTATTATTTTGCCCCCATCATGCACGTTATTGGGCTGGAAAGTTGGGACATGGAGGACCTGCTGGCTCTGGGCTTTTTGATTTCACCTTGTATGTTAATCCGTACATCGCTGCATTGATGTGACAAAAGTGAAGTAAGGAGGCAAGGGACTACAGCTCAGTGTGTGATAATGAAACTATTGTGTCTGTAGTCATTTTAATTGTGCTGGGATTTGTTGACTTTTCTTTGGCAAACAAACGCTGGTAGATTTTACCAATGAAGCCCAGTTGGCAGAGAAAGAGAAACAGACATAGAGACAAAGCCAAGCAGAGGTTTATTCTCTGATTAGCTGATTAGTTGTTGTTGTGTTCAAAGTGGCTAATTTGTGGATAATTATTTTTGCATGCAGGCATTCAGCGGAGCCAAATTCAAAAGGACAAAAAGGCACAGGACAACATGAGAAGTGTGAGTGTATGTGTATGGACCTGCTAAAAAAAGAAAATCAAAAAAGTTGTATTGTACAAGACTTAGGTAATTTTATGTGGAATCAAACTTAATCCATTTCAGTAGATTCTCTAAAAAAAAAAAAGTAAATACATTATGTAAATTTAGTTTTACAAGTCTCAAGTTATAGGGAACATTAAAGGCCAGGAAGAGACTGGAGAGAGCCTGGATTTAAGTAGCAGTAGAGAGGTAATTAAGAGTATGAGCTGCATAAAAGGCATCTAGACAGTTTTAAAAAGTGCAGAATAACCAATGTCCTATGACCAATGCCTGGGGCACACAGATAAGTAATGCTGTCAGTTTGAGCACAATGGACTTTTGCATGGTTACTGTGTCAAAAGTGACTCAGTGAAGCCTAATGATGTACAAAGCATTAACTACTGTAAAGGCAGTTGTGCTAGAGCAGGTTTCCCTAGAAAAGCAAATAGATAAACAGGTAAAAGATCAATATTGAACACAACTTCTTGCTGTTGCACACAGAGGATTCAAGATTGTTCACAGAGAATTTGGAAATGGACAACATGCAGTCACCAGTGAGTGTGGCACAAATAGGAGAAATGTCGTTCAAAATATATATTAAAGAAAAAATTTGTCAGTGGATGTTATATCACCTACAATTTTAATAAATAAGATTCAAGATTCTTAACAGCCCATTTGCAAGTGTCTGAAAGCACTTTCTGTCGCGCCATTGCAGTGAACATTTCTAAATTGCTAATTTTATGACTGCCTAATTGTTAATGGAGGGTTATTACTGGTAATTGGGATGTTCAAAGTGGACAGACTTAGAGTCTCAAAGACGAGGCTTGAGACAGTGAAATATATTTTGAAATACAGAGGAAGCTAGAATAGTGATTGTTATAACAGTCTGATGGTCTTTGATAATGTCTTGTGGTCATGACCATTTTTTTGGTACTATTTTGGGTTGAGAATATTACTTTGGAAAGGTGGAAATGAAACCGCCATTCAGTGCAAAGTGTATCTCCACAAACACAGCATGAGATGTTTTTTTTTGCTGAAATATCCACACCACAATAGAGCAGCATCATCCAGAGAATAAACAACCAAAATCAGTCTCTAAAAGAGGTGAGACAGTCATAACAAAACACCAAATAGCTTGATACCGCCTGAAATGTACCACCAGCCTGCTCGGCTGCAGCACTTTACAGGGAAGGTAAAACAGACTCAAGTAAGCTTAGCGAAATAAAACATCAGCTGACATTTAAATGGGAACAGCCTGGATAGAGATAGAGAGTAAGTCTGTGATTCAAGAGCAAAAATCAATATTTGTCAGATCTCAAGAAGCACAAACAAAAGCAAAATGCTACCAAGGCCTCTGCCGGTAATTAAAAAACTGGAGATCAAAAATGGAATTGATGCTTTTAATATAGGTACAATCTGGGTTTACAGCAGCTTTTAAGCAATGTTTAGCAATTTGGTCAAGTGTTTTGCAGCATTACACATGATGTCTTCTTCAAAAGGCCTATTGTGTTCTTATCTTAGCTGTAAAGGACCACAGTCATAGCTGCAGAATAAAATAATAAAGTAAAATACACTTTCATGCTGTAATTTATTTTGTCCTCTGCTCACAGTCCAGGTGGCTGAACGAGACTGAGGTCAGTTTGTAACATTTAATTATGAATAATCAGACGGTTTATTACCGCTTCCTGCTACACTCCAGATACTGCGAATCCCCCTGTTTTCACATGATTACCAAAGTGCTTTTAATTCGAGAAGGACCCAGACCTGCTATTAGGCCTCTGATCTGGTTTCCAAAACTAATTTCACACTGACATAGTGACAGACAGATGGAGAGAGAGAAAAGCCCCGACAAACAGATTCTTGGCGAGACAGAGAGCGAAACAATGGCAGATAAATGAATGAATGGAGAGACTCGCTTGTTTTCTCCTATCTGTTGATGAATTTCTATTCTCTTCTAGTCCTTGGCAATATTGTTAATGCACCACTCATGCCAATAATGCAAACTGGCTTGAAAATGATACAACCCCCCCCCCAAAAAAAAACAAAACAACAACAACCAAACAAACATAAAAAACAATGAGCGGCAGAGAGTGAGGGAGAGCTGTCATGTTCTATAGAAATGAGGTTTGAACGTTGGAGAAGTGAGATGGAATAAAACCCACCTGATTAATTTTAACATCATCATCTTCATTTTTTTTGGAATTGTGAGGCAGCAGAGGCAGGGAGGCAGGAGGGGATTAGAGAGACATTGCATCCTATGTAGTGAGTGTCACTTTGTTCAAACTGAGGCAACTCTGCATGTATACCACTCCCCCATGTGGATGTGTGTGTGTGTGTGTTCACGCTTTATAATAGCATCTGTGTTTCTATATATGAAGGTAGAAAGTACCCTGTGTATGTCTGTATACTCTAAGTACAGATTTGCGTTTATACATATATATATGTGTGTGTGTGTGTTTCAGGGAGTGAGTGAGTTTGCGATTCCCTCGGCCTGTTGTGTTATTGCTTATTGAATAAGCTCCATGCTCCACTGTATATTCAGCATAATGACTATAGATGTAACAACAGCACTGAAAACCTCTGGCTGGTTTAACTTATCGATTTGACACACTCTTATTGCTTTGCTCCCATTTGTAAGTGTGTGTGTGTGCGTGTGTGTGGATTATGTACAAACCAATATATGGGATTAAAACTCACATATTAGACTACCTGGGCAAACCTCACTTTGATATGATGAGGTCTGGCAAAGGTCTGATTACAGATTTGTAATAGAATTGATTGATGCTACTCATCTGTGGGATGCCCATTACCCTGAAAGGATTCTAATTTAAACTTTTGTTAGGCATCAACGTGTTAAGCACTAAAAGCAAAGTGTGATAGATGTTGTTTATCAATTACAGAGTGCGGTAAGCAAAAAACCTAAATCAAATCTATTGTGATCACATTTTGCCCACCTACAACTCCACCAGTGTAAATGCGCTTGGGCACCGTTTTTCAAAGCAACTGGGAGGTTGGAGAGCTTCCTACAGTTCCTCAGGATGCCTCAGATGCTTCTCTTTTCCAGTAATTCTAGACTGACTCCTTGATGTTGAGACCAGAGCTCTGTGGGAGACGTACCTGTATCTGTAGCAGGACTTTTTATTCCTCTTGTTGAAGCTACAACAGCTCTAATTGACTGCAGCTATATGTTTTGACACGCTGCAGAATGAATACCATCAGACACTTCCATAATGGCATTGCCTTCACAGTTGATGAGCTTAACAGCCAATGCTTTTAGTCCTATATTGCTCCAATTTTCTTGTGTGATTTAGTTCTCGTTGAGTTCTGCATTTCCCAAGCTGTCTTTCTCTCCCATTGCTTTCCTCATTGTCTTATCCTCTCAATTTCTCTCGCCGGCTCTTCCCTCTCTCTCTCTCATTCTTTGAGTACATTTCCAATTTGAAAGGCTCTGCTGGTTTGTTGCACCTAACCATTAATGATCATTTGCTGCGGCACTCCGAACAGAATTTCTCTCTTCATGGACAGTTTCATCGATATTTAGGAACATGAAAAGAAAGCTGGAAACCAGAGAAGCAGGACTAATTTGTTGTCACTGAGTGACATACATTCCAACTGAAGGCAGAATAGGTTTGATTATATAAAGTCTGTTTGTAGTTTCACTCTTGAAAAGAAGTTACTGTACAACTTTTTGAGCCTGAAAATGTCACAAAGGAGGTTAATCAGAATAACAATGCCATCCTTGTTTTTATCATTATATTGTCAACAGTACAAAAGATAATAGCACTGGCACAATAAATGTCATAGCAGCAAAGTTTTTATATATACATTCTTATCAAAATGTTCTCTCTGGGCTTTTATACTGACTTTGTGTACAGTTTCCTGCACTACTGTATTCAAACCATTTCTGGGATTGGGTAATGAAACTCCTGTACACAGTATTTTTTTAAGTTTTTCCTGTCAATAGGAAACTCATTTCTTTTGATGATTATAGTTGATCTCAGCTGTCAGTGGAAGTTGTATTTTTTTCCCCAATGTCACCTACTACAGTACCGAGAAGCCTCGCCAAACTCTGACAAAGCCCACGATCAGAGCAGCTGTTACACTTCTATGCTCTCTCTCCATTGTCACTCTCCTAAGCACCGATTTGACATGGTCCAGTAGCTGCCACTTTGCTCTGCGAGAGCCCCTACTATCCTAATACCCCGCATGGCTGTTTGAAAGGAATTTAATCTTACGATGTAAGTCTGATCCAACAATCTTTCGAGCATTCACTCGTGTGGAATCTGTAAAATGCTGCATAACTGATCACAAACCGGCACAAAGCCATCTTTATCACATGGAGTCAGCCAGCTCATCAGAAATGTCGCTGCGATGTAAGGCGCGTAATCTATATGTATGCTTGACATAACTTTACAGGGCTCAAAATGATGACAGCTGCTGTGATATACACTCACCGGCCACTTTATTAGGTACATCTTGTTAGTTAAAGGCTGGACCCCCTTTTGCCTTCAGAACTGCCTTAATTCTTCATGGCATACTTTCAACAAGGTGTTGGAAACATTCCTCAGAGGTTTTGGTCCATATTGACATGATAGCATCATGCAGTTGCTGCAGATTTATGGGCTGCACATCCATGATGCCAATCTCCCGTTCCATCACATCCCAAAGGTGCTCTATTGGATTGAGATATGGTGACTGTGGAGGCCATTGGAGTACAGTGAACTCATTGTCATGTTCAAGAAACCAGTTTGAGATGATTTGAGCTTTGTGACATGGTGCATTATCCTGCTGGAAGTAGCCATCGGAAGATGGGTACACTGTGGTCATAAAGGGATGGACATGGTCAGCAACAATACTCAGGTAGGCTGTGGCGTTTAAATGATGCTCTAAGGGTACTAAGGGGTACTAAGGGGCCCAAAGTGTGCCAAGAAAATATCCCCCACACCATTACACAACCACCACCAGCCTGAACCGTTGATACAAGGCAGGATGGATCCATGTTTTCATGTTGTCTACTCCAAATTCTGACCCTACCATCTGAATGTCGCAGCTGAAATCGAGACTCATTAGACCAGGCAACATTTTTCCAATCTTCTATTGTCCAATTTTGGTGAGCCTGTGTGAATTGTAGCCTCAGTTTCCTGTTCTTAGCTGACAGGAGTGGTACCCGGTGTGGTCTTCTGCTGCTGTAGCCCATCTTTTTCAAGGTTGGACTTGTTGTGCATTCAGAGATGGTATTCTGCATTCCTTGGTTGTAACGAGTGGTTATTTGAGTTACTGCTGCCTTTCTATCCTCTCAAACCAGTTTGCCCATTCTCCTCTGACCTCTCACATCAACAAGGCATTCTCGTCCACACAACTGCCGCTCACGGGATATTTTCTCTTTTTTGGACCATTCTCTGTAAACCCTAGAGATGGTTGTGGTGAAAATCCCAGTAGATCAGCAGTTTCTGAAATACTCAGACCAGCCTGTCTGGCACCAACAACCATGCCACATTCAAAGTCACTTAAATCCCCTTTCTTCCCCATTCTGATGCTCGGTTTGAATTTCAGCAAGTTGTCTTGACCACGTCTACATGCCTAAATGCATTGGGTTGCAGCCATGTGATTGGCTAATTAGCTCTTTGTGTTAACAAGCAATTGGACAGGTGTACCTAATAAAGTGGCTGGTGAGTGTACACCGATCAGCCACAACATTAAAACCACTGACAGGTCAAGTGAATAACATTGATCATATTGCTACTATGTGGTGTTCTGCTGGAAAACCTTGGATTTTGGCATCCGTGTTGATGAGACTTAGACACCCAAATAAACATTGTCCCAGAACAAGCACACTCCCTCATGCAAATGGCAATCCCAAATGTCACTGGCCTACCCCCACAGGAAAATGCACCCCACCACATGGCAAAAACATTAAACAATCAGGAACATCTTGAGGAACATGACAATGGCCCAAGATGTTGATTTGACCTCCAAACCTCCTAGACCCCATTCTGATCAAGCATCAACAGGATACAGTGGAATAAGTTTGATTGACAGAGGCCCCACTGCACAAGCCAGAGTACCCAAATGATCCACTGCCAACATCCTGGTGCAAGACCCCATAGGACACCCTGAGAGGTCCTCTTGTCCATGCCCAATGGTTCAGAGCATTTTGACCACATAAGGAGCACCAACACAATATTAATCAGGTGGTCATAATGTTATGCCTGATCGGTGTATATACTGTATATTGCAGCAACTTCATGAAATCATGTAGTAAATACAATTATTGATTTAGATTACAACAAAAAACACCATGAACCTGGGGGGAAAAGTCTTCACCTAACAGGTGATATGGTATTGGTTATATGCGATTATGGTGAACAAGGAAATAAGTTATTTGAAACTGTCCACAGTCAGCCAAGTGGCAGTAAAGTTTAGAAAAAAGAGTGCAACTGTGTACTCACATTTAAACCCTTTCAATTTTCCCATTAATCTATTATAATTACGGGCTTTATTCCTTTAAATGTGTAATTTGTGATTTTAGTGCGATGCCCTTTCTGAGAATAGGCTCCCCATAGAGATCCAAACACCACCTTCTTCCCCCAGTTCCACTCGCCTATAAAACGCCACGGGTTTCCTCAGCAGGAGTTTCTTTCATCTGTCTTTCTGACAAGCTGAAATGTCTTTCTGGGCTTTTCTGTCTGCATTGTAAGCTAAATGGTTATCTACGATTTAAGCATTTTGTTGTTTTGACAAGCATAAAACAACTATTTTGTTTGTGTAAAAACTATACTTCTCATTGGACTTTGACTATGTACCAACACATACAATATTTTGTGCTAAATACAGACTGCAAGATGTAAGCAAGGCTTGTCATTTCCAATCCAGTTGTCCATTGTATGTTTACTTATTATTTTATTTATGATGCTATTAGATGCCAAATACGTTTTATGAATAACCACATGCTTACATTGAAAATATATTCCCAGTAGATCATTAAAAATGCTCTCTATGAAGTAGAATCTGACTATCAATGAAGCAGACCTGTGTGAATACATGATATTCCCCTCTTACATCAATATTACACAGCTCATAATGACTAATGGTAATAAGTACTTGGTGTCTGGAGATTCTTTAAAGCTCTGAACACATCTTAAATTGTCTAAACCTACGACTTCAAACACTGTAAACGTCTAAAACACTGATACTTGTGGTGATTGCAAGATAAAGCAAATGAAGCAAGACACCTTTTGAAGTCAATCCACATTTGGAGGTGACACTCTGACAACGTTCTGTCTTCATTCCACTTTTGTAAGTGTTCTTAATGCCAGTTAAACCCACAATTTTAGAGTTTTACCATCACCCTGGGCTGGTTTGCTTGAGGCGAGTTAATTTTAATTTATTTTTAGTCTTAGAGTTTTAATGAAAATGTGTGCTAGTGTGATGTTTTTCTGTTTCCCTCTAATTTTCTATCGTGGTTTAGTCTCATTTGTCATTTGTCGTGTATGTTTAATTTTTATCCCTTTAAAGCATTTTGAGGCTACAGCTGTCACCATCTTTCTTGTGTAGTTACCATGGTTACTGCTTGTTCTCGTCTAAGATTGCGAGGTTAGCGGAAAATTGCTCTGTTTACTTATTCACAAACACTTGAGGTCTTTTTAAATCCGGTTGTCATTTCCAAACTGTGTGAACAGATTTGCACACTCTCTATTCTTCCCGCTCACATAGCGTTAGCATTAGCACAGTGACCCTTTTCTTTCTATTCCCAAGAGCTTCTTTAAAAGGCAACTGGACTTCTCTTTTTGGTTCTTGAAAAAGCCTCACCACTCATCCAAGAGGCTTCTGACTGATGCCGAGGCCCAGTTATTTATTTTCACCCCCAACTCACATGGCTAATGATCCATTAATGACCAACATGCCTTGAGGTGTGAGTGGTTGTGTAACTGCTGATGATGATTCAAGATGTTAATGATGATAAAGCGTTCTGGTGAGAGGTCTCAAGACTGCATTATAAGTACCCGATAAATGGTGTTGTAGACTCCCTCTTATATTTAAAAAATGGCTGTTCCATTATGATATAATAGATGGCTTCCTTCAGTCCTCTCTCAAAACAATCTGTCTTCTCTGTCAAGACTATGTACATCGCTTTCCTCAAAGGAGTGCCCCTTATCTTTTAGATGCAAATGGCTTGTAGATTGCCGAGGGTTGACCTAAGGACTTTGGCTCCCTTGTGTTGTACCATACACTTGTGAAGCGGTTGTTTAGTTTCCCATATATAACACTTGTGATCCTGGAATGTACTCTTATTTTTAGATCAAGGTAAAGAACTTTACAATGCTAGAGCAATATATATTGATGTTAACAATGGCAGCAATATTAAATTCAATATATTACATATCTAAGTATTTGGCTTGATAAATCATTTTCATTTATCATCCATCATAGTTAAAATGCATTCCCCAGTCTGTGACACAAACTTTGTATAGAAACACATCCTGCTTCCCTTTGAACTGTAGGGAAGGTATAGTTTAGACAGTTTTTCTATCGTCTGCGGTGAGATATTCTACAGACACACTGCTGCTTCCACTTTCAAACGCCCAGACTCAGTTTATCATTCTGCCCACATATTCATTACCAGAGATCCCTATGACACTTATCACTGCATTCTGTATAACAAAGTTTGTTGGTGCTCTCTTGCACAGAGGCGTGATAAACATTTGTTTCTTTTCATCTATAAATCCCTCATTGGACATTCACCACCTTATATAATATCTTTGCTAAACCGGACTAAAGGGCTCTCCTTCGGGTTTATTCTGAACTTGGAAAATCTGCCTTTAGTTTTTATGTGCACCAAATGCATGGAATTATCCACAATACAAGATCAAGATCAACACCTTTGGACAGTTCAAGATAAGGATTTCCACTTTTTATGTCTGCATATTCCTCTGTAAGTTGACACCATTGCAAATAGAGGAACCTGCAATGGTTTTAAACGCTTAAGGAAAGGTTTAAATGAATGCTTAAATGACATCTGGTTTTCATACGGTGTGGAATGTGGAAACATCCCTCACCCATGATTTAGGCTTGTGGTTAAATGTAGTCTTATAAAAAGGAAAGGATTATCTAGGTGTCCAAAACATTTCATTGGATAAATTTGTGTGTTTGGAAACATTTATATATACGTCCCTGACTGCAAGATGGTGCACCGGTTCATCGGTTTACTGGGCAAAAAGAGGAGAGAGATTTAGTTATAAAAATAAGTGATGTAGCACATACACAAAAAAGGTAAGTTAATGACTAAAACAGAAACACAGGAGTAGAATTAGATTTATTTTGTTTTATTTTTGCAATACATCTTTAAAAATCTCCATTTATGATGCACTTGACAATTTTCTCTTGTGAATGTTCTCTGCCAAGTCTGTATATAATGCAATATAATGGGTGTTTTTAGTAATAGATTTTTGTTTTTCACCATTTTTAAATACGACTATTAGAAAATTAATCAAAAATGCATATAAGCAAAACAAATCAATGCATCATCTCACTGTGGGGAAATGAGGAAACTGTGTGTTCATAAACTAATTTCAATAGTTTTTATTTGACTTGTCATTATTTGCAAAATAACAACAGAATTTTTGTCTCTTGTACCTTTTTTTTAGGATGGTATGGGGAATCTGCGGGTGACCAAGGAAGGAGTCAGACTGGAGGGTGTTTCTGAATTCTTACTGCCTTTATACGTCAAAGAGATCCAGTCTCGTAGGGTAAGAACACACGTCTTTTTGTGTATGTGATTTGCTGTGTATGTGCTCAGCGTAGCTGAAAAAGAAAACGGTGGTGTTTAATTAGTCTCTGAACCCATGCGCATGAAAATCAGGCACATGCACATAATGGGAACGCCCAGAACTGTACCCAAAAGCAGAAAAACAACCTCACACTGGAGCATTTCTGCTACACAGGGGCGCAAATGGAATTGTGTTAGTTCAGGACTGTGATGGATGCTTTCCCATTCTGTGTGCTTGTATCATATGTGAATGCCTGGTTGTTACATGCACGCTTTTTTAAACTAATCAAAGGCTATAGAAAACCAGGGTGCAGTATGGAGCAACGATGAATGAGTTGTGTAATTATTGTTTGTGCTTTGATGGAAATGTAGTTCTCCTTCAATCAGCTTAATCTTTTCAATTGCAGCTGCTTATATTTTGTACTGTGTGGTGTATTGTTTATAGTATTGCATGTAGCCTCGGTTAAGTTGCGTTGTTTGTGTATGTTTTTGTGCATATGGCCCTTTGTTCCATCCCCTATAATGAGCAGAAATCAGATGTTGTTCTCAGCGGTCGGACCCTATTTGTCATGTATGTGACATATTACAGCGGTATATATATGATCCAGCACTCTGCCATATCTCCATTCATCACACACAGAATCATCATCGATCTCGTCAACGGAGGCAACATGGACACTATGTCACTCTATATAGGGCAACCATTGTGACACCGTGTGTATATGTGCTTGAGTGTGCTTGTTTATATGTATGAATAGCAGGGGCTATTCACTTTAATAGTGTCATGGTGCCACAAACACATTGTATGAGTGTATTTGTGTTGGAGAGTCAATCACACAGAGATTAATAGTAGTCTGTTTCCTAAGTAATGTCAATGCTTCTTCTTATCATCCCTCTTATCTATGAAACAATGCTGTTTGTTACATGGGACACAATAACCTTTACCAGCTCAGCATATGCTTCCTCTGCCACCTTTAAAACCATTTGCAATTTCCCAAAAGCCTTAACCTGGAAACAATGAAAAAAATAGTTGACAGCTGGGTGAGCATTATAACACAAACACACTCATAGTATATAGAGAGAATCATGGTGAGGAGATGGCATGGTGTGATTTGAGAGGTGTTGAGGAGCGGATAAAAGGAGAAAAAAAAGTAATAAGGGAAGAGAAAAGAGGCAAGAAGAAAAGGAGAAAGTGGGTTGTAAGAGGAAGACGAAGGTAAAATGAGTGTTGACAAACACTTGTGCATAAGTAGTTATGAGTGGACTAGATAAGTGAGAAACAGCTACTGTCTTCAGATCTCTGATATGTGGTTATATTTTATCTTTACTCAACACTACAAAGCAGTGGAAAAGGCTGACATCTTGCAAAGGTTTTTAGCTGGCTTTGTACCAACCTTGTTGTAAATATATGGCCTGGTTACCACAGGTGCTATCAAGACTATTTGTATAGAGGAGAAATACAGTAGATGCAGACCCTGCTTTTTATCAAGTGCAGCATAAAACAGGCTTTTACTGCATCGACTGATGTTCCTTTAATATATTCACACACTGATTATGGTTCGTTTTTGCCACAATTATTATTTTTTTTTCCCACATTGAGGTTATTCAAGGCACATTTCTGTAATCAGCCTCATACATCAAATAAAATAATAATAAAAAATAAAAAAGTAAAGTGAGATTTGTAGATTTAGTCTCCAGGATTCAAGCTCCTAAATGAGTCTAACATTGTTTAATACTGTGCCATTTTCATGATACTTACACATAGATGTAGCACACAATGCAAACTTCACACACAACACACCTGCTCGCTGTGGATTTGAATATATATCATATTAAATGTTTTAAAGTGAATAGAAATTAATAATTGATATGCAAACCTAAAGCTAACTGACATACAACTGACCTGAATCTAATAATGAGTTCCGTAATGACATGTTGCAGGGGTTGTAAATTATTTTTATGTTTGAGACCATTTTTTTCCAACATCAATGTATTATTTTTATACTTCACAATATTTAGTTTTGATCATGCCAGGGAAATTGGAGTCAATCTACGCATTTTCAGGTTACTATTTATCAAATGAAAGCTGACATTCATGAAGCACCTCTCACCATACAGGTTTTTCCCATTGGATGTAAAGTAATTGCTCACTCACATCAAAGTGATTAACACAATTTAATTCCATCCACATGTATTGCTTTCAACGTGCCTTCGAATATTATATCACCGTCTAAGTTTGAGCCTTGAGAATGTTTAACCAACAAACTTTTAGTTGTAAATCATTTCTGCCCTGCTCAAGGCGTGAGCATAACTGTTTGATAAACCATGAAAAAGCACGTTGTCTAAATTAAATCCCTGGATAGAATCACTTGCATATGTCTTTTAATTTAGGTCTTTTTTTTCTTTTCTCTTGAGTGCATCCACAGAAAAGTAAATAAATAAATAAAAAGAAAGTACATGGTGTACGTTTTACACATTGTGGTTTTGTTTCCTGTAAACCTCCACACTTTTGTGATAACAGCCTGTTTATGTGTGCCTGTCTATATATACTCTGTGTGTGTATTTGGCAAGGATGTGATTGTCAACCATTGTGTTTGCAAGTCCGTGTGATAACGTGTGGTTAAGGTTTGCATGCATCTGTCTCAGTATCTATTGATATTGATTCTAAAATGCTTTTTTCTTTCCACTTTCTTTCGACTACACATTGTTTGTCTGGGAAGAAGCCAATGCATATCTCTGTATGTGCAGGTTTGTGTGTGCGAGGCAGAGCTTATCTTTTTACATGAAAGAAAGCAGCAGGTTTCCTCTAAAATTTTCTAAACAGCAGGAATGCTCTTATTTTGATATTGACAGTCGCCACGCTTTTACTGTGAAGTGCGGTTGCATTGGGGGGAGAGCAGACTGAATCAGAAGTATCCACTAAACTCCCCGAGGACACAACAGTCTACTGCTTGTTTTGTGAAGAGATGTGCTGTGGAGAGATGGGGATACAAAAGAGAGAACCGTAGAGATACAGAAAAAAAACTCAGGCAAGTAGGGAAGAATGAGATGCTGAAGAATAAGGGTTGTGAAAGGGGAATTTGGCGAGAGCAAAGCAGGGTCCTTTCATGAAACTATAAATGTTCCTTAACATCGTTTGGCAGTGGCTAGGCTTTACAGATAATCAGGATAGTTGCAAACCAAGAACTCCATCAGAAGCTTGCTACACCCCGTTACTGTCAATAAGAGAGTCAATACTAATAATTCTAATTAACAGTCCATAGATGCACAACTGATTTAACCATCTTCAAAACTACTTAAAAATTGCTATTAGTTCATTCCACCTCAATTCACCAAATTTTATAAAAGGTCATGCCTGACCATGTCATATTTGTCAGATTTTTTTTCTGTGCATACATATGGTAAGAAGTAAAATGTGTGTAAAATCTAGGGTCATAGGTGACATTAGTTTTTGAGTTAAAATTCCCAAAGTAGGTGGGGTCATGCAGATTTTTTTGCCTTTTTCTTAGTGCCAATCTGTGGAGCAGTGTTTGAAGTGACATAACTTGAGAAATAATAACATAGCTGGACTCCTGAAATTTTGTAGTCTCATTGATATGCACATATGGTTTTCAATGGTACAACCATGTATTATTGCTACCGACTTTCCCAACACAATGTTTCTATGTGACTAACTCTTTGCTAACAAGGTTATGATTACTTAAAACAGATCTTGCTGAAGAAATCAAAACCAAGTAAAAATATATATGCCTGATATATACACATGAATGCTTATGGTACCACTTTTTATAAAATTATTTGAAGGACTATGAGTTGGAAAACCATGATTTTTCTTGTATATAGCTCTTCCAGTTGGGTCACTATTGGAGTGGTTTCACCTATCATACCTGCTTAATGCATGTTCAAATATTGGACATAAATGCAAAAAAATCTATAAATCTCATAAAGTTTTCCTCTGAATGGCACTAAAGTCTAAATTTTTAAAGCTCATACTGGTGCCAATTACAGAAAAAAAATCTGCCTCTAAGGGTGAACAATAAAAGTTTTCTGGTTGGTGGAATATTGGACTGGAAAAAAAACATCAACATTGTCTGACCAAATTTGCACCATCATATAATTGGTTTGTAATGGTCTATCAAAGCAGGATTGTACCATTGAGACCACATGTACATATCGGTGAACCTACAAAATTTCAGGACTTTAGCTACATTATTTCTCAAGTTATGGCACTTCAAACATTGCTCCACAGATTGGCACGAAGAAAATGGCGCAAAAATCGACATGACCGCACCCCTCTTTAAGAATTTTAAACTCAAAAACTAATGTCACCTATGAACCCAGATTTTACAGATGGTCAACTCAATCAATATTCACTTAAAAAAAAAAAAAAAATTCTGTCAAAGTGAAGATGGTTAGGCATGGGGCATTTGGTGAATTGAAGCGGAATGATGCTATCACATGACTACACAAGTATAAAATAAAATGAATCTCATACAGTGCTGTTCCCAACAAGGTCTCATAGACTCACAGAGGACACGGAGGCAATAATTCTAATCCTGGCCAAAGTTATAGCTGAACTCAGCCCTGATCTTGCATCAGGATACAAGCGATCATAAATAAATGTAGCAGTGGTCATTAACATCAGAGAGCACTAAAAGAAACATGACAAAAAAAGTGCTGGCTGCATTGATGCCAGTAGAGCTGTAGTTAACTGACCTGTCATGCAGTGGATGTAGACTTACAATTACACCAGAAACGTAGTTGTATACTCCATGATACCATGCCATTAGCCAAGACAACGTTGACAGAAAGAGAGACACAACACACTCGCAAAACTAAAGAGGATCCCTTGAGCTTGGATAAGTGGAGGAGAATAGAAGTACTTCAACACGGAGAACGAAGGCAAAGTGGAAATGAGAGAGATGAGCCATGGAAAACAGAAATAAATGATGAGAAGAGACAATATTTTGGTGCACATTGGAGGCATCAGTGCAGTCCAGGGATGTGCAGAGAGGCCAGTATTTGTATTAATTTTTGTTTGTTTTTTTGTTTGTTGAATAAAAGTGGATATAGTCATAATAATACAGTTTTTTTATCACACTTATATGTTACGTATATCTTATATCACACAATTTTTGGGATATTAATGCATTTATATTAGTGGCCTTCAATAAAGTATTGTAATATTTATGAACACTTAAATGTAATAATTGTTTTCATAAACCCAACACTGGACATTTATAACCATAAACAAAACTGAAAAAAACACATTTTAAATAGCATTGTATCTCTCCAGTGTGACGTTTGCAATTGTGCGACACAAAGAGTGACTGAGCAGTGAGTACAGCATGTAGGTGAACTAGGTAGTAACACAGCAGTTACCATATGCTAAGGTGAAACAAACGCTGTTTCACATATTGCGGGAAAGCAAAAACAAGTAATGCTATAACAACAAAAAAATACCTTAACACACCAGAAAAGAAAACAAAAATGAATAAATAATCAAAACCAAACAGTGGTAGAGCAATGTATGCTTAGCATTATACTTTAATCAGGCTGCACTTTTTCTTCTTATTCCTGACAACAAATAATTAAAAAGAAATACTTGTATGAAATAAATATTGCATGTGGACATGTGTAGCATTTTGCTGTGTAGCAAAAAAGTGGCAAAGTTGAGACAGAGCAAAATGAGAAAAAGAAGGATGCTGTAAAGACACGACAGAGAACAAAACGGTGAGAGAATTACACTTCACTATGTGACCAGGACCCTTGTCATGCATGAACTTTAATTTTTAGCATGATGTTTTGGTGTCTCCGGGCTCATGAGTGTAAGTACACTTTAATAATCCCCAAAATTAGCCGAGAAGGGTTTAAGCTCCCTATAAATTTTGAGAAACTACACTGCAGGATATACGTATAGAGCTGTAGGAGAACGGAGGAAAGGATGAAGATGACATTCCTCCCACGCAGCTGTATTATGCTTTATTCAAAAACATCACCGACTCGCACACATACACACATTTTGCATAATTGGGGCCATCCCCCAGCAGTGCATTGTGGGAGAAGTAAATGGAACATTGTGACTCCCAGTGAGAGCTAAATACAGAACACTGCATATAAACTACATACTAACAACAACAGCGACACAGTGAGAAATTACATTGGCAGGGTTGGAGAGGACAGGGTACAGGGTAGAGGAATATTACTGTGGAGAAGAAAGGGAAGGTATAAAAAAAAAGAAGAAAAGGTGGTTGCAATGAGGTAAAGGCGTAAGAGAGAGGCAAGCAGGCATAAATAGGTAAAAGAAAAGTTGTGAATATAAGAAGAGTTTTCATAGAGACAAAGGAAAGCAATAAACAAGACCTCGGGGAATACAGGTACATATATTGCACATTTTTGGCTTTTTAGTTTTTAGAAATATCGCAGTGTTTCACATTTTAGCATGGTGGCCTTGATTTTGATAAATGCTGTAGGGGTCAAACGGTTTAATCACAGTGTTGTTTGTTTTGTTTCACCTGCCCTACAGGTAAATAGATTACTGTGTAGTTTGAGTGTGAGTAATTTTGGCAGAACAAACCTTGCCGCAAATGTGTTTGGATTTTATTTTTCTGTCATTTCTGGGGTTTTTTTCCAGCCCCAGTCTCTCCACATGCTGAAGTGTCTTTGGGGCAAAACACTGAACTTCAAGTTGCTCCAGATGACAGGCGAGCATTGGTGTGTGTATTAATGCCTATAAAACACACTGTAAAGCACTCTTCAGAACCCATGTCACGTGAAAAGGCTGTACGTGTGTGTGTGCTTGCAGTTCATAATCACATAACAGATGAATAAATACCCTCCCGTGTAGAGAGGAAAAATAGCAAACACTGCATAACAACCAGAGCATAACTGACACAATCACCACACAATCCCTGTGTTTCGTAGAGGCACAGAACATTTCCCTGCTTACTTGTAAGGTTCACCTGGTACATATCAAAACTGTTTGGGCAAAGAATGAAGCTGGTTACCAGCCAAAATATCTGCCAGCCAGTGCTTGGAAGCTACCGGTCCCACAGTGCACTGGATGGGCTCTGACAGTAAGTGTAGAGCCACATAGTGTAGAACACACCATGTGCTGTCTCCATTAAAAGATTTGGGGTACACATTCTGGACAGATCATACTGCAACAAATGTGTTTGAGATCAACAAAAAGGTGTAGATGCAGACAGGACAGGCTGGGCATAATGTATCCACTCTGTTCTGATCACCCAGCTTCTGGAAACTGTCCCTTGGCAGACTAACACCAGCTCGCTTGGCTGTGAATACAAATGAATTGTCAGATTTTGCTTATCTTTCTAGTTATTCACAAATAATGTCAACTGAAATACATCTGTACATGTTTGGTACATACTTTGTAATTAATGTTAGGATGCTATGCAACAAAGCTTATATTCCGATGGAAACAAAAAATGAATAGACTCACTATTCCATGTTATCCTTCTTCCTATGCAGTCTTTGTTGCTCTATAGCAGCATCACCATCCCTGCTTCCCCTTCACCGCAATTAACATGGTAATTGGACGACTTTGTCATTTCAACGTAAACATATGCCATTTTGTGGCACTTACTGAAATGACTGCTGCTGATGTTTTTCTTGGGATGACAACCTCCTTTGGTAACAAGGTAAGACAGACTATGTTAAATATTACAGGAGAATTGGCAAATGAGCTGTGCAGGCAGGTGGCTGATGACAATGTAATGGCCTGTTTCAAAGGCACGTGTCAGGAAGAACAAGATGGATAAGGTTATGTTTCCTGTCACGATTTTAATGCTTCAATACTGTTCTCAATACTGTGAAGTCACATTTTGTGTTGTGCAAAACAACATGGGGAGTACAACTAAAAGCACGTCCAGCTCTACCTGAGGAAGGACCAACTTGGAGGTGCATACGGCCACCTGTTGTATATATGTAGAACAGTATCCAGCTGTTGGTCTGCCATGTTGTGCTTTTATACTCAATGCAGAGGTCTCAAAGTCACAATGCATGTGACACAAATTGTCAATTTTGATTGGTTCTTTACCAATTTAGCAATTTAGTGGCCATTGAATTTCAATGCCACTTCCTACATTTTGACATTTTGATGTTACAAGTTCTCCACTCTAATTCGCTGCAGTAGTTTTTAATTATACAAATGACATGGGCAACAGCAGTGGGCCTTCAGGTAATCCAAAGAGGAGGGTAATTCAGTGTCACCTGGCATTCTTTGACTTTCTGAAACTGTTTGTGGCTCTAGTGTTTGATTTTCAGCATGTTTTATTTATTTATTTTTTTCTTTGTCTAACAAATGTTGATACCAATAATTACTGATAATGTTTAATCGAAAGCACCAGATGGAAATGAAAAAGGTTTCCTTTGAATTGAACCACCTTACATTAAATGCAATCACTTTAGCCTATTCATCATGGTATGCAGATAATAATTTTAATGTTAACACAACAATAAAGACATAGATAAATACATTTACACAAGTTATAAAAATAAATAAGGATGAAGGAAAGAATCTCACCATGATAGACTTCAAATAAAGAAAGCAAGTAAAATCTGGAGGCACATGGAGGGCGACCAGGGCAAAGCTTCTGCATGCTGAGGTTAAGGTTCCTAGTACTGGCCTGGACCAGGTGTCACCGTACGGGAACTGCACACCGGCGTCTGCATGCACCGTGACATCAAGTCTGTCAGCCTTCAAAGCAGGTCGCCAGGAGTGCATTGCCTATAGGTAGAGATGGTGGGGGACACAGGGTCATGGGTGTTATTAGACCATGGCCATTTTTGTACCAGCAAACATCTTTCCCCATAAGCCTCAGCCTTCATTAGAGGAAGTCTGCAGGCATGGAGGGAGGTAATGAGAAACCCGGGTGGTCATGGACTAACACACCTCAGGAGACCTACATGAAAGCCATGCGGAGGGCGGCAACGAGAGAAAGGGCTCCATTACTAAGGCTGTTTACGAGCCAGGATTTTGTTCACGCAACTGATCTTTGCATTTTTGTTATGTGCTTTCATGGCAGTTTGCATCTAATGCATTTGAGTGAAGCAATTTTTTTATTGCTAGTGATGAAGTGTCTATTGCCAGCATATGTCGCTATCGTTTTATCACCAAGGCCTAATGTACTGTATGTAAAAGCATGTATCTACTTGGAAGATGGTTGAATTGCAAGACAGAGGCAGTGGGATTATTTTAAGAGCAGCAGATTTTGTTGGGTATTTTATGGCGTGTTGGTATATTTTAATTTTTGTTTCTTATGTTCTTATGCTCTCTTTCCTCTACTCCCACAAAGACCTTTTCTTTAGTGGTACACACATACATGCATACATTCACACTCAAACACTGACTCTTGCCACAAGGCCCTATAATTGTCCCCATAGGGACTGCATGGCGACCTATCATCACCACAGGAGGCACAAAGAATACTTCATTTATTCTGCTCTCTTGCTGTCCGTCTGTCTTTTTGAGTCGACATTTTCTTTTTATGTTGCTCTTTTTCCCTTTTATCTGGCCCTTTCCCTCTCTCTCCCCTGTCTATGACATTTCTTTTTCTCTCGCTCTGTGGCCTATGTCGTTTTTGGTCTGTCTTTTTCTCTTAGTCCTGTAGTGATATTAGCTCTCTGGAGACAGTCATAGTTATAGCAGACTGCCTGGTTAAGGCTTTGTTTCCGAGGGAGAAAAAAAAATCCCTGGCACACACAGTAGAGATAGAATAGATGTATGCATGTAGATGCAGAGAGGTAAGGTATTAATAAAGTCATGAGTGCAGCCCAATAAACAGATAATAAAAACTGCAAAAGAGATGAGTGACATTGAAAAACAGTAACAACCACATGAAACATAATGAAAAAGTCCAAAGCAAAAACGATTGAAGAACTTCTTTCATCCATACTGTGTAGAGCAGCTTCAAGGAATGCTGGAAAATATGGGGGGGTGGGTGAAAGTGGGAGGATGCCATAACTTTATTTTTGCCGTTTGTCAGTTTTAGATTTATTACTCCTTCTCTCTGCCTCGTACTTTCTCTGTGCTTCTCCTCTGGGGACCTGAGCTAGCTGAAACTTCTCCAACTCTGGAGCTGTAATTGAATAGCAGAGAGTTCTAATGGAACATTAGGCTGTTCCCGTCTTGGCAGGCCCTATTGATTTTGACTTTGCAGCATTGTAAACAATCTGGGGTAAATGTAACTGAACGGATGCAGACCTTGGTATAGGCTATAATTCCAAGGCTATTGCTGTGGAACTGTTGCGCGGTGGCGAGTGTAACTGTCACAGTGTGGTTTTGTTTGACTTTAATAGCATGTTGCCCAGGGTGGCTCACGCTTACAACTTTCTGTGAAGAATAACTTCAGGAAATGTTTGGTTTGTTTCACTTTCTATTCATGCCTTTTTTTTGTGATAACAAAAAAAGTCACCAAGTCCATCTGTCAAGCACAGTTGATTTTAATTGCATTTCACCTAGAGTGCGTGGTGTAGGCTGGTTTCTCTGCAAAATAATAGCTTTTCTTATGTTATCTTTTTTTTATTTGTAGTTGTGTCAAGACTGGAGAGTGACATGTTTTTGTGTAAACAGCACTCTTCATCTTTGAATAAAGCTGCCCTGTTGAGGTGGTGCCTTTCATTTACAAGGTTACAAGGTTACAATTTCATTTAGCAGACGCTTTTATCCAAAGCGACGAACATAGGTAGGTAGGCGGGGCAGCATTAAGGACCTTGCCTAAGGTTCCTCACTGGATACCTGCGCCCTGACCAGGATTTGAACCACCGATCTCCCATGCCAAGGTCTGTGGTGTTAGTCACTGAGCTATCCAGCTGCATTTAAAAACAAAAATAAAAAAATCTATGCTGTTATTTAGGGACAGTGTCAATAGGAAGTCCAACTGGCGGGGACATTCAATTTAAACGGCCACAAGGAGCTAATTCAGCACTGCAGGACTTTTTTTGAGACCACCCAGTGGGACATTTTCAGAACAGCAGCCACATGTGGTGATGTCACTGACCTCCAGGAGTACACAGTATCCGTCATTGACTACATTAAAAAATATATCGATGATGTGACTGTGGTCAAGACCATCAAGATGAGAGCCAACAGCAAACCGTGGCTAACCGGGGAAATACGTTCTCTGTTAAGAGCCCGCAACAGAGCATTTAAATCGGGGGATGCCGTGGCTTACAGTCTGGCAAGGAAAAATCTGTCACGTGGGATTAAAGCAGCCAAGAGACTGTATGCACAGAGACTGAATGGTCAGTTCATATGTGATAAAGATCCACGTTGTCTGTGGCAGGGCTTTCGAAGCATCACTGACTACAAGCCCCCTCCCCGATGATACATCGTAATGACCGCTCTCTACCGGATGAACTGAACAACTTTTATGCACGGTTTGAGGTCAGTGACATCACCCAGACCTCCCCACTGCCACCCAGTGACCAAGTACTCCAACTGACGTCAGTTGAGGTGAGGAAGACCTTTGCGCGCGTTAATCCTCGCAAAGCGGCGGGGCCGGACAACATCCCTGGCCGTGTTTTGAGGGACTGTGCGGACCAACTGAAACATGTCTTCACTGATATTTTTAACACCTCACTCCAGCAAGCAGTTTTACCCCACATGCCTCAAAAGTGCCACCATAATTCCGGTCCCCCAAAAAGTCACACCCAGCCTGTCTAAATGACTTTCGCCCTGTGGCACTTACGTCAGTGGTGACCAAATGTCTGGAACGACTGGTTCTTAACCACATCAAGAGCAGTCTTCCAACAAACCTTGACCCCCTGCAATTTGCCTACAGGGCAAACCGATCAACAGCAGATGCCATCTCCACCACGCTCCACCTCATACTGTCGCACCTTGAAAAGAAGGACACCTGGGCCAGAGCCCTGTTCATCGATTTCAGCTCAGCCTTTAATACGATCATTCCACAGAAACTGGTGGAAAAGCTGAGGCTGTTAGGTGTGGACACTGCGACCTTCAAGTGGGTGTTCAGCTTCCTGACCAAGCGGCAGCAGTCAGTGAAAGTGGGCAGGTGCACATCAGGAACCATCTCAGTGAGCACAGACTCACCCCAGGGGTGCGTCCTGAGCCCGCTGCTGTTCAGCCTGCTCACACATGACTGTACAGCCTCATCCAGCACCAACCACATAGTCAAGTATGCGGACGACACGACAGTGGTTGGACTCATTACTGGAAACAATGATGCTGCTTACAGGAAAGAGGTGGAGCAACTAGCAACATGGTGCAGATCACACAATCTCACCATCAATGTGGATAAGACCAAAGAAATGGTGATCGATTTCAGGAAATCTGGAAAAGATCACCACGCACATCTCACCATTAATGGAGCTGCCGTTGAAAGGGTCAGCAATGTGAAGTTCCTGGGGGTGTACCTCGAGGATGACTTGTCCTTCTCCAACAATACTGCTGAGATCGTAAAAAAGGCACAAAAGCGTCTCCACCCCCTTCGGAGACTAAGGAAGGTCGGACTCCCACCGTCTCACCTAACCACTTTTTACAGGGGCACCATTGAAAGTGTCCTGACGCACAGCTTCACATCCTGGTTTGGCAGCTGCAGAGCTAAGGACATAACAAAGCTCAATAGGATCGTGAAGACTGCCAGTAAAAACATTGGTGCCCCTCTCCCGTCCCTGAATGAGCTCTACCAGCAGCGCTGCATAGGCACCGCAGTCTCCATCATCACGGACCCACACCACCCCTCCCACGGACTGTTCTCCTTCCTGCCATCCGGCAAAAGATACAGGTGCATCAGTGGCAGAACCAGCAGGATGCTGAACAGCTTCTTTGCCCAGGCTGTGAGGCTCATAAACACTGTGTGCCCCCTCCCCATTCATACAACCACCCCCTTAGCCATACTACAGTGAGACACGGATCCGACTCATCTTTTACCCTCTCTATGAGAGAAAATGCTGCTAACTGTGAAGGATGCCAGTCTTTTAAAATCTGCCTTAAATTGAGTTTTTTATAGTTTCTTAGTTTCTATAGTGTTGGGTGCTTTTTATTTTTTATTTTAGAACTGTGTGCTATTTATGTTTTTTACTTGTTCTCTTTTGCGCTGTCTGCTGGTGAGGAATATGATTTTGTTTCCTATGGATACCATGTGAAATGACAATAAAGGATATCTATCTATCTAAAAAATATCTAAAAACTGCTTTTCGTTTTCAGCAGGTGCGATTCAATATTCTTGTCTTTGGCCATGTGTGCATTGACACTCTTTTTTCAATGGTGTTGAATCCTGGTGTTGGTGGTGAAAGGTTTTTCAATGTTTCCAACCCACAAAGCGAAAGACATACATCATAAACACTCTTACATACAATAGAAATATAAAAAAACTGTTGTGGGAGTCTGAACTTCCTGAAGTTCACTGCTATCTCCACAGTCTTGATCATGTTAAGCTCCAGGTTGTTTCTACTGCACCTACTGTATATGTGGACTCACTGTTGTCCTGGATGACAGTAATGACGGTTGTATCATCCCAAAACTTCTAACAGAGCCTCACAGAGTTATCATTTGAGGTGCAGTCATTAGTGTAGAGGAAAAATGTCATTGAAGAGCAGAAGCAGTGCTGATGGAGATGAGTTGGGTCAGTCTCTGGTGATCTCATGTCTGGGATGATTGCATTGAAAGACGATCTGAAGTCCATTAACAGAATCCTGGTATTGGTCCTTGGAGAGGATAGATATTCTGCAATGTAATGTGGCACAATGTTAACTGCGTCTTCCATTGATCTGCTTGCCTGTTTGGAAGAAGGTAGGGACCTTACACAGCCTAAGTAACCTGTTACTGTGAAGATGGGTCTTCAGTCAAGATAGAGACATTATCTGGGCTTGGTGGTTCGTGAGTCAGGGGGACTATCAAACCTTGTGGTCATCTTTTAGCTACTCTCATTCCCATGTCCAGTTTGTATTATTGTTATCTTGTCTACTTTCCTGTAGGCATCCTTCTATGCCTTGCAGATCTGTTTATTATTGTTGGAGACATATTTCGCTCTAGTGGCAATGCACATGTCCTTACAAAAGCTGATATATGATGTCACAGCATCCAGGTCATCAGGACAGATTGATGGGCATCTTTTCTTACTGTGTAGCAATGGTCCAAGGTATTTTTCTTCCTGGTAGAGCATATGTTGTCTGTATTTGGGTAGTTTGTGGCTAAGGTTTGCTCTGTTAAAGTACCCAAGGATGATGATAAGGGAGTCTGGATGTGTCCTTTCCACCTCAATAATCTTATCGGCCAGGTGACATAAAGTCTTGCTCATGGCAGCGTGTGGCGGATTATACCGTCCAGAATGACTGAGGAAAACGTCCTCAGTGAATGAAATGGCTTTCAGTTTATGAAGTCAATCTAAATTTGGTCAACAGTTTTACTTTTTACACTGTGACATCAATACACCAGTCATGATTGAAAAAGAAACATATACTAGGGAGACAGTACAGTCTGGGATGAGCTCATTCAACCAGGTTCCTGTGGAGCAGAGAGCAGCAGAGTAAGAAAAATCCTTATTAGATCCACAGAGGAGTCACAGCTCACCCATCTTGTTGCACAGAGACGGCAGGTTCGCTATGTGTAGACTTGGAAACAGAGTCCTGAATCCCTGCTGACGCAGCCTTTCCCATCTCCGTTCCCTCTGCCTCCAACAGAGAGCTGCAGCTCCTCTGACCATGAAAGAAAACATGTTTTGTAGATGTCCAAGATCAAATACATAATTACTTTGGGTCTTGTCTTTTGCGTTAAAGCTCTATTCTTTCATAGCAGTGAGTCCAACCAAGTGAAGACAAAAACAGTAACTAAAGTAAACAAAAAGTAGAAGGACAGAGTAAGTGTAAAGTGCAGAGTTCCACCAAGACCAGTAGTCCATTATTCTATATGTGATTTCGCCACCCGAACCAGATCTGCACCAAAGTTTAATGGGTTCTTTCTTTGCATATGCTCTACAAAGTTTCACAACAATTGGTGTGGTATTTTTTGCATAATCCTATAGACAAATAAACTGACACATAGCCCTGTCTCAGCTCTGCCCTGGCAGAGGAATAACCTCCTTGACGGAGGTAATAAGCAAAGTCTGAGAGAGCAATGAGCTGAGGCAACCATCTGCAGCACCATCTTGGTCTCAGAGTCCACTGGTCTCAATGCCACATGACCAGTCTTGAGTGGTGAGTGACTCAGGCGCAATTTAGGTGATAATGGATACTGTCAGTATATCTGTATGGGTGATGAATTATTGCATACTAGCAGTGGGCAATGCAGTGTTTCAATTACTGCACAAGGACAACTGTCAAAAGATTTTTCAGTCCTTAGTGTCTGTTCTGCTAGTCATAGTTGCACCTGGCGGACATTCAGGATTCACTCAATATAACTGAGGTGTAGACACTTTAACTGGTTCACTCCTTTTTATCAAAAAAGTCACACTGAAACTGTGATTTTTATTATGTGCTAGGTAACGCACCGGTCTACCATTCAAAGAACGCTCAATGTGTGGTGTCTCCAAGTTTAACAAATGTAAAGTGTATTTGATTTAAACAGCATGCCACCTTTAGCAGGCGACGCTCACTACAGGAGAATTTCTCCAGCCTTCAGGCTGAAGTAACTGTCACAGGATGAGAGCTCCGTGCCAACGTGTGCAAAGGGCTTGTCAGATGTCTAAGCTTTTTCTTTGTCCCCTTCAACATAAAAAAAGATATCAAATCAGAATTCAATACAGCCACTGAAGTTAAATTGAAAATAATAGAAAAAGCAGAACAAAAAGTTTATCTGAAAAAGGCTTGCAGAGGTTACTGGCACCCGGGAAAGTGTGGATTATTTCATCATTTTTCTGAGACCCAGAATACGATCATACCGTGTTTCATGTGGTTGTCTATGTGTGTGTGTGTCTGACATTTCCGCATATTTGTCTGTCCTGTCCATATGGGCAAATGTCCAGACTCCTGCCTGTCCAGTGTGTGTGAGTGTCTGGCATGTACGTGTGTGCCAGATGTGGTCACGACCCATGTAAAAATAGTCTCCATTAACATTTAACAGCATTTTTCAGAATGTCAGGAGAATGAAAGTCACATTGGCCCTTGAGAGGACAGAGGAAACGAGACAAAATGAATAGGAATATTAATTCCTTGGTCTTAAAGATCATTCCATCCCTCCCTAAAGCTGCTGTCTCGGAGGTCGTATCATCTAAAAGCCGCAACAAATCCCCTCATCACAAAAATTGACTGGAAAAAAGGGCACGTCATGGCGCACCGTGTTAAACCAAGGAATTTTGATAATGCTGTTGTTAAAGTAGATTGACCAAAAGTCTATCAAAAATATTCTTCCATCTTTTTTTGTCAAGCCAAATTGTACCCCTGCCTCTGAGAGTTTAAGGCACCAAACCAAAAACTCTGCAAGCATAAGAATTGGCCAACAAGATGGCACTGAACCATCCATATGTGTCACACTACATTTTTTTGTGCACAGTGTCAAAGTAAATGAAACCACTGGAGCTCAGCACAAGTAATTCATGTGTCATGCAGCACATTGACTTCTTTTGTAATAGGAGATAATATGTTTTATTTGGATTATTTTCACAATTGGAGGAACTGTCAGGTTGAATTTCATTTAAAAGGAAATACATTGTCAGGTGTAACACTTGTATGTTGACTTTTCTTCATTTTGTGTTATTCAGCCTCGTTTACTTAAAGCTGCCCTTTTTTGCTTTCTTTAATAAACAAACTCTGAAAGAGCAATGCCTGCTCATGAACACCTCCCTTCATCGTAACTAATCCTGGCTCAAGGCAGCACATCTCTCCACATCCATAAATGCTGCATTGCTGGCATAAAGACAGTAGTAACCATTGAGCACAAGGCCATCAGCTGTGTGCCAGCTCTCCAGTTAACGTTTGATTTAGTGAACTACACACACTCAGGGTCATTCATAGTTGGCTGGGTTTCTTCTTGAGTGCTGTTTTATTTTAGACTTTATTACCTAAACCTAAAGTTAGCTCTATACAGCACTGTGCTCGTTCTATCCTTCTGTGACAACCATGACCTCGGCTATGATATGATGGCCACAATCTATGCAAAAAGAATGATTGTAATGCTTCGCTTTAAAGCATGAAGAGCTGATATTTCTCTGTATATTCAAGTTTGAAAACCCTCCAATCCTGATTTCTACGCAGTAATTGGCATATGATTGGGCGAGCAGATAGCTTTGTACAGACATATTTATCTTTTAGCCCACAGCTAGTTTCAACGATAGCATCAGTGGAAAAATGAGGGCCTATATTAGGTAAAAGGACAGTGAAGACAGAGATGCTTCATTCCACAGCCAGAAAGATGCATTTACTCAAGTGTGTTAAAGCATTTGTTCAGTGTAATCATTATGTCAAATAAAGTATGTAAAATGTGTGCTCTGACATGAGAGGGATTTGTGGTAACTACACATAGCATGAGGACTGTTAAGTGAAGATTAAGTTAGTCTGGTATGACCTAGAGTGGAAGTGATACCCATTCAAAACTCTTTTTTCACATGACATCTCTTTTCTAACCTCCTCATTATTCTATAGATCGAGATTGGAAGACTTATTTATCAATTTACTACATATAAATAAGCTTACATTTTTGATATACAAATAACCTTTAATGATAGTAGTATAGTTTAAAGTAAAATAATGTATTTTAGTGTAAATTCTGTCTGTTGCATGGACGCACATTTAATCTATAAACAATACATTTTGTTGTGCTTGTGCTGAAAACACACTCACTTCCTTCCTTGCTTCCTTTTAAAATACATGAGCTGACATTGTCAGTGCATTATACACACACCACAGCACACACCTTGTCCCTGCAGGTATTATGTATTCACAGGTTGTTTCCAGGGGAACGGTCACAATCCACTGTGTGAAATTAATTAAGGGTGGACATTTGAATTAATTAACTGGACAGGAGTGTGGCATTACACTGCTCTGGCCCTATGACATTAAACACACACTCATACGCACGCGATTAAGGGCACACATGCTTGCACTAAGGACATACACACTCAGATTAGATTTAATTACCATTGTGCAGATCATTGGCACAATGTGGATCAGCTTTAATTACATATTGTACTGTTCCTCCTGATGTGTGTGTGCATGAGAGGAAGCGTATGAAAATAAAGATATGCTAAGGAGATCAGCTGTGTTTCAGTCACATTATTGAGTGCAAAATCTTGTGCAAGCTCAGCTGGCAAGTTACTACTACTGTACCGAAACTTGCAAATTCCCAGAAGGGAATATTCAACCAAACACCTGTGTTTTGAGCGTAAAACATGTTCCCCTACAGGCTTGGAAGGTGGCACTATAATGTTTGTAGTTTTCAGCTTTGCAAAACATGGCAGCTCTAGTCAGTTGGGATTCATAGCAATCAATACATTGCAACTGTGACCCAGTTTCCCTGCAAAAACAGAATTCATGTATACATAGAAACTTCTCAATCACTCCTGCACAATAACTTCTGGACTGTCTACCTGTGATGCTCCAAATGCTTGCTAAATTTTGCTTCACCTAATTCATTTGCTTTGTGTTCCATTTAGCCAATTTCTCGAGGTTTTGCTCTTACACTTCTTTAGGAGATGATGTCTCCATTTATAGTCTCACTTACAAAGCTCTGATAGATCATTAGTTTTTTTTGTTCTTCTGCGAGAAACTGCTTCAGTTAAACATAACTTCATAACTCTTTGAATCTCTTGAACAAATCAGAGATGTGGACAGCAGTTAGGACCTTAAGAACCAGGCTCCAAGATTATTGTTGTAATTTGATATATTTGTGTTTATCCAAATTATTATTAATTTATGAGGGATAAAAATCTGAACAGTTGGCTCAATTTCTTATAATATGAATACACTTTTTGCTAGTCATCCCCTCTGTGGGTTTTGATTTGTGTGTAACTGGCATCAACCTCTCAAGTGTTTTGCATGCTAGTCAGCAATATGTTTCACTTCAGTCAGCATCTGGCTAGCTTGGTTTAAGTATTACCAGTTGAGTGGATTTAAGAAGTCATTTTTATCAACAAGAAAAGCTCATAAAAAGAAGCTGTTCAGTCAACAGCAAGTACAGTCACACTACAAGAATCAGCCACCATCAGCAGTTTTGTGGACTCAGGAGACCAGAAAAAGTGTTGATGTGACCACTAAGTTGGCAACCGCAGAGCAGCCACCATCCACTATTCCTTCTGCCTATTGCCTCTCCCTGCTGTTTCACTACCTCAACTACCAAGACCTGGATCACCCCTTTTTGCATATGGGAGACATCACCCGGCCCACAAACGGAAAGAACTTTTTCGATTCTGTGGGTGGTGGTGCATGGTGGGTCTTAGCTGGCGGAGCAAATTCTCAGTTTAAGGACAAGACTCCATCACACTAACTAGTTACACAGCCTCAAGTGGTTGGAGTCCAGCTGCTCAGAGGGACAAGTGGCATTCAGCCACACAATATTAAGAAATAACATGTCTGTGATACCCTTAGCTGTTCGGGGCTGCACATGCACCAAGCTGGGATAATCAGCTTGTGTCTATCCTTCACCAAGAGACATTGGTAACCCACTTAACCCCACTTGTGACAGGGATTGGGAGATGCATTTTTGTTCCCATGAACAAGGAATTACCAGTAAGCACGGGTCATAAGCTTGTGTTGATTGAGTCCCTTCCCTTTATACACACCGCCCATTGCTACAACCGATTGGATGGTGTAGTGAAGTCCTCAGATCGGCCTACTATTGACTACCTCAAGATCAGAGGGTAGTTGTGCATCTGTCAGCAGCCCTTGTCCCAACCTTCATTTTGAAGAATTGAGCAATTTAATTCCAATGACCTCAGGGTGGATAAACCCAAACTGATACTCATGGACCATTTTCCAATTCGGCTCCTTTGAGCTTTGTTTAAACATATTGGACCTTTTTCAGACCTTTTTCCTCTGAGCTGCATACTGTCATAGTCCTGCTTGTTTGACATGTAGTGGTGTCCATGATGCTGATGCAGCTGTCATGATGTTGCTGTTTCTATGCTTTGCACAACAGTTGACTATGGCCTTGGACTGTTTGTGTGTGAACTATCAGGTTTAATAGTGCAGTGAGGCTGCACAACTGTAGCATACTTTCTCATTCTTACAAAAAAAGTTAAGCTGTTGGGTGACAGTTAATCCATAGTGACTGAATGGCATTGAATGAAGTGCTTTATTGCATTAAACAGTCCTAAAGGATGACTGTGATTGTCAGGGCCCACCCATAAAAATCAAATGCTCAGCCGGTTGACTTTGTTCTGGCACCGGGACTGTCTCGAGCTGCTTAAGTATAGTTGCACCAAGTGCCAAAGTGAGTGACTGACCCTTTTAATAGTTAAAATGCAATGTCCCTAGGTTTTATTACTATGTGCCAGACAGGATAAGGCTAATAATATTTTGCTAAGACCTTGTGTAAATTGCAGTCTGCAAGATCTCTGCCATGGTAAAAACAGCCTCAGGATGAGTATCCTCATGCATTTTTAATCTGCATTTATAATCGCAGTGCAGAACTGCTGACGTAAATGAAGGGATAACAGTTAATGGTTAAGCGCTCCAGGTCTCGTGAATAATTCGAGGGACGTACTGTGACATCAGTGCAGCAGTTTGTTGATTAAGTCCAACACTCTTCCACTCTGCTGGTGGCTTGCATGTGGCTTCTTTCTACTAAACCTGCCAAAACAGTGAAATGGTTGTTTGGCAGTGTTGTGTTGGGAGTGTTTGGTTGTAGAAATTCTTCTGCACAAACAGTAGGCAGATGAGTCGGTGTGTGCAGCTTACCTAAGGTCTATGGAGCAGATGGAGTGCACACATATCCAACCCGATGTAACCATATTGTCCAACAAAGAATCTGTTAAGTATAGTCTTGATGCGATCAATCATTACTTATCTCTGCTTTTAACAAAACATATCTCTGGAGACATCTTCAAAAAGGAATGAATAAATAATTAATGAAATGCATAAAACAGAGCTGAGCAGTGAATAGGGAAAAAGTAGTATGGTTAAGCAGAGATGCCTGCTTTTGAGCAAGTCTCATCCAGTGCCTGTAGTGGCTTTAATCTTCCTCTTCCAGTCTGCCAACCTAAGTGCTTTACAAGGCTTCTCAAGGCTTTATTTTTTTTAGTTTTTACTTCTGAATTCAGTTTTGTTCTTCATTATTAGTAACATTACAAAGTAGATTTCACATTTTTCAGACATGTTTACAGTGTTCCTTATTTATAATAACTGACTACATAGTTTTGTGTCTATGATATTAAGTTAGGTACTTGGCTTAAAAGTCAAGTGAGATTATTTTTTTCTGGATAATTGCTGACTGTTAAAGAATTATACAATTATTTAGACTGGATAATAGCAATTGTTGTTGACAAGAGGAGCATGCCTCCAGTGTCCTATTCCTTACTAAAGCACTGAGAGTATTTGGATGTGTTTCCACTGATGTCACATGGTGTTCCTGCTGTTAAAATCATGAAAGATTAAGGTTGCCATTACATAGAGATCCTCTTTCTCTGGAGCCACCGCATCGACATAGCAATAGATCTGTCACTGAAAGAAATCCTGAGCTGTATAAAAATGCCAGCCAGGTACAGCTGAGGTAATAACTGAAGATCCTCTTCCCCTTTAAGATGTTGGAGCTTGGTGCCACCGTAGAGCAAAAAAGCCAATTACTAAATGAGCATCACATGCAAAAGATGAGGTTTGGAAAATTCAGTATTGCAGCTAAGAATTCCCTGTCCGAGTTTAAACTGGAAACTGGCAGGTCAGTTATCCTTCTGTATGCAAAAACATACATTTTACACTGTATGTTTTCAAATCACAGCACATGAGAGACTAATTGAAAATGCCCTCTTAAAACAGTTAATCCAAGAGCCAGAGATGAAGAGACACTTGATGATCAAATGCATTTCATCAAAGCCTGCCAGGAAAACAAATTTGAATATTTGATTGAACTCGGCTACTAAAATCCCCATGTGGCTGGTTTAGATATTACCAGCCACATTTGGGAAAAAAGCCCGAATGGTGCTGCTTTTCCCTGTGTGGAGCTACATTACTATAAGTTAAACCAAATCTATTATACAGCCTAAAGTCTGTTCCATAGGGCTTTACAGTATACATAGTATTTAGAGCTGCATACCCTAAATGCAGATTCATCTCTAAACAACAGATGCCTGCAAAGAGGATCGACATACACAAGAGGCAAGCTCAAAAAATATATAATATATATAATATACCATCACCACAGAGGGAGAAGAAAGAGATAAGAGGTGCTACATTTTGTCATGAGCCGCATATGATGCAGACAGCTATGAAGAAAGACAGGGCAACCACTGGATGAATCTCCGGGAAGGTAAAAACCCAGATTGAATATACATTGAAACCATGAACCAAAACTGATGGACAGTGATCATAAAGAGACTAAACGGCATAGAGAAAGAGGGACACTGAGAAAGAGAGGACTTGAATTCTCAAGATTCCAGACAGTTCAGCCATCGGCAGTCAAAGGAAATTGTTGCAAAAGAGGTCAAGCCTGTGAATTTGATCCATATTTATGTATATGTGATCCATATTTATACTGTATATATCAGAGATGCTTTTTGAGTTGCCTCGTGCCATAAAATGAAAATCCCTCCAAAGAGCTCAAAGAGGTAGTGCAGAAATAAAGAAAGTAAAGGACAAAAAAAGTAAGTAACACACCAGAGGGAAGTAAGATTAATGACATGGCACTGGATAGAGATCAAAGCAAGATGTAACAAGGATGTAAATAAGCGTGGGGTCGTCAGTTGCCTGGACAATTTAGGTTTCATAACTAATTGAAGTGAGGACAGTTTAAATAGAGATCAAGGAAAAGTAAAAAGAAAAAAAAATGACAGCACGGGAGAGATGAAAGAAATGTGACTTTGTGTTTTATCCTTAGAGAATATGCTGCATATACAAGCTTTTCATGTCCCATCCTGGTCATACCCTTGGACATTGTTTGCTTTTGCAGAACTAAGTATTTCATCTTTAAAAAGCCTCAACTCTGAGAATTATTTCTAGTCCTCCTCTTTGTCTTGTCTCCACTTTCTTATCCTTGCATCCTTGATACAGCCTTTAATTTCCTGTTTCATCATTGGGAACTAGTTCCAGGCATCTCTGTGCCCTGCCATAGTGCCCCTGATTAATTAGCTGTTTTAACATGCCCTCACCTTTAGCACCTCCCCTTGAGAAAATGTCTTAAGTACTTTCATATGTTGTACTTGACAGCAGAGAAATAGTTAGAAATTGCTATGTACTTAAAAGGAACCCTGCCTATTAAGACTTGCAGGCATTATCAGAATAGAATTTCACTTTTGCTATTTAAATGTATTAAAACTACATTCCAACTGCAGAAACCAATGCAGTCTGGTTAGTGATATCAAATATTTGTAGTGGTCTTGGGTTTACTGTCTTGACCCTCCTGTGAGATAGTCACCGCCCTTTGTTCAACCTTTTCAATTTGAACAGGATCACAGTGTCAACTATTTCTGAGATTAGCATCCAAAATCATTGTATTTGAAGCTTAAATGCGTGATAATGTCTATGTTAATGCTTTATACATTTTATGGTGACCATAACGGAGAGGGATACTACTGAAAGAGGAGGTTTTTTTGGTTCCTTTCCACTGTTGCCAAGTGCTTGCTCAAAGGTAATCGGAATCCAAAGGGAGATTTTAGATATAACATATGTTATATCCATATGTTTCAGGGAGATTGAACGTCGATTTGAAATGTCTCTACAGTACAGTATATCTACTGGTTGTCTTAAGTCATGTAACAGTTTTTTTTTTAAATTAGCACTACAAAGCGTGTATATATTTGTAATTTAATTTTGCTAAGTATTTATTATATATTTATTATAGTATTTACTTCCTCTTCCATCAGTCAGCTTAGTCAGCTCGCATCTTGATTGGCTTTTTGTACACGTGACATTACACACTGTGCTGCTCGGCTGTTCATTATTTACGATCTCTCCTTCCGAGGCCTTCCAAGCAGATAGGACTGGACAAAATCACTCTTAACACACCCCACACCACAGGAAAACCAGACACGATGCCGTTAGCAAACATCAGACAATCGGGCCTTTGCTGGCTTTGACTGTAAGGGGGAGATCGGGACAAAAATCGGCCCAATTATCCTGTAGTGTGTACCCCGCTTTAGTAAGTAAGTAAGTAAGTAAACTTTATTTGTATAGCACTTTTCACAGACAGTAGTCACAAAGTGCTTCACAGTAGTGGTTAGCTGATGGTGTGTCTTCTAGCATATTGAAAAGCACCCTGAGGACATGCTAACAACGCTAAAAATTGATTTTCATTGCAGGGGGTCTTTAAAACCCTTTAAGACCTGAGCCTCAAAATGTCCACCTGGTCTTTTTTTCTTATTTTGATTATAAAAAGGTAAGAAAATGTCCTGTGAGTGCTGGTGCCCATTTTTTCGTTGCGCTTTACAGCCAATATGGTGTCATTACGGTAATGTCATTCGTTCATTCGTGCCCCAAATTAAACCGTAAAATTACCGTAATGACACTATATTGGCTGTAAAGTGCAACAACATTGTCATTACGGTCATTACGGTAATTTCATTCGTGCCCTCCCCCAGGAATCCGCTGGATGAAATTACCGTAACTCTTATAATAGGCAGTAAATCGTAAATAACTGCCAGATATTGAAAGTTTCTTCTCAAAAAATGGGCACAAGCACTCACAATTACGGTGATTTTACGGTAATTTCATCCAGCGGATTCCTGGGGGGGCACGGATGAAATTACCATAATGACACCATATTGGCTGTAAAGCACAACACCTCAGCTTTCAGAAACCGTTGGGTTTTTTTCCGATACCACAAACGGTGACATTTACGGTATTCCAAAGTGCGTTAGCCCAAACGTGTCGCCGACGACACACTAGGACTTAAAGGGTTAAGCTCTTGATTTGCACATTTATACTCTTTCATTACTGGTTTTTCATATATAATGAAATGTATTTATTAGTAGATAAATATACTCTGTATGAAATGTATCATATAGTAAATAATAGCTCCTTCTCAGTGGAGTTATTAATTGATTGAGAAAGAGCTTTCAGAGAAGTTTTTTTTTTAAACTCTTTTATTTATCTGTATCTGTGTGGACATGTGAAAAAAAACAATAGGAAACAATAATGTTACATCTCAGTTCACACATGCCCATTGCTGCTTTGTGCAATGAGCATGTGGCTGAAGCAACATCAACAAAAATGGCAGATATATATCGGTATTTTTTTTAACACAGCAGTGTTAAAAATCTCTAGTGTATCCCTAGCAGTGTACAACCTAACTTAGAAGCCTTAGAAGCAATTTGAAAAATACTCCATTTGAGTCATCTGTAACACCTGTTGAGTGTGGATAAGAGTAAAATTTTTGTTTTGCAAAACTTCCATGTTAAGGTAAATAAGGACTGAGATTGATCTAGTGTTTAACCTTTTCTCTCTCTCTCTTCCTTTTCGTTTTACTAGCAAAGCTTTAAAGACACACATATATTTATGTTGCTCTTTGACTGGAAATAACATACAAAAGTAACACAATGTGGCACAAAAGACATGTGGCACTGTATCATTTTCTTCCCTGTGGGCCAATAAAAGTAGCAACAAATAACTCATGACAACAATCTTCAACTGGGATGCTACACTTGTGCTTTATGTGTAGCATATGTGTAGAATGAAATGCAGTTCATTCCAAAACAAAAAAAAAAGTCTTTCATAGGTCAAAATCCCACGTGTTCAAAATATAGGAGATTGTCTTAAAAAGTCATAGCTAAAAGCTAAAAGTCATAACATTGCACAGATTTTGCACAGCTGAACAAGCTTAATAATTAGATTGTCATATGGAGATTTATTTTTATATGGTGAGGTCGTTTATGATGTATTAACATCTACAAGGCTTAATAGTCACGGTTTATTTGATGTACTATGTATACTTGAGATAAGTAGTGCTATTCATTACATTTGATTTTTATGCCTTGTCAAGGTCAATCTGTTTTAAGTCCTTTACTTCATCACTCAAAGAAACTGGAGAGGAATAAATAAAAGACTTTTTATATGCAACTCTTGTCTTTGATCCTCTGGTCTAGCTTCAAGTACTATTTCCAAGATCTATTTCTTTCTAGTTTCTCCAGTTCAATCCTCTCCATCCAGCCCCAGTCTTAGAAACTGCTCTTGTTTGCTTAGTCTCCTGTATCATGTCAGTACAGTCTTTTCCACTCAGACCCTGAGTGGAAATTGTGTAAATGGACTTAATTTTTGTGCCACTATACATGTAAGCAGAGTCAGAGTATATTTTTTAATGTCTTACCACTCAAACCAATCATCATGGACAAATGGTGTTTAAGTCGACTGGTGCATCTCTCTGGTCCCTTGACATAACAGACATTCATTTGTGGCTAACATGCCACTACAAAATGATACCATGCTCACTGCATATTATAGAAAATGAATGATTTCCAACAGGTTGGTTTAGCACTGTGGCTCAGAACCATATAATGTCCTTTTTATCATATCTTACCCGTCAGACCAATTCCCACTTGTCGCTCTCACACTCTCCTCTCATCTTTGTAAACCGTTCCCATGTCCCATTTTATGCAATGTTTTGCCATCAAGAGAATCCACTTCATCTCTCTCATGTCCCGCCCTTGTAAACCATCCCCAGTAATTATGAAGGCAGCTACTCGACTGGGGATTTCATCACATGGCTGAGAGCTCTGCTGAGAGGCCAACATCAGGAAATCCCTGTCACAGCAATGAGACACTAACAAACCACATAAGACATACTGAACTGCGAGAAAATGAGCCAAAAAGCCCGGAGGAGCTTTGATTAAAGCCCCAGTTTGGAAACCAAACGCTAGCACAAAGGTTGCCCTACTAAAGAATGTTAGAAATTAGGTTTTAAAAAACAATTATTTTACTCCCTTGATTGTCTTCATGTGAAGAGTGATAAAATTGCACGGAATTTGCATGACTAAACAAGCTTAGTGATTTATCATTTCACAGCAAAAGAGCTAATTGTTACACTTGATTGGTTTTTGGCAGAGAATAAATTTTCCAAATCCAGTAAGATAAACACTCTGAAACTTTTAGTTCATTGGAAATGAAGTTCTGAAAATCTCGCAAATTCTGCCCAATTCCTCCTTCATAGTGTTTCTAAGCAGAAAAAGAGCTGGGCAGCATTTTTTCTTTTCTTTTTTCTTGAACAATTTAACAGGATTGGATCTTTATAGAAAATAAGAACATGAAAACTCTCAGCAGCCTCAAGTCCCCAGTGAATCATACTATTCATTTTGAAGCAGCCACATCCTTCCAACGCTGCTTCTTTGGGAGGGTAGTGAGAATGGCCCAGCATTCATTATTCAGTGGTTATGACCATGGGATAACAAGATAGTGGGGTTTAGCTGGATAACAGTAAGTGTAGAGAGGGGAAGGGATTTAATTGACTGGCCACTTTGAAACACATGCTGATGCATTCAGGCACTCAGAATTTCACACTCCACCTCCTCTGTACATCAATAACTAGTAAAACAAAAATTGCCCGTGTTTAAAGCTTTAGTCTTGTCAGTGGTAGTGTTACTTCATCTGATACAACTGCACTTTTTCTGTGATGCAGATCAGGCTGGGAAAAGATACCCTTGAGGCAAAGTTTAAACCAGTATATTCTTGTGTCATAGGTCCTCCAGCAGGGATAACTGATCTAGATTAGCACTGGAAACTGCAGCCGTTAGGTTTATAATAGACCAGTAATGTAAGTGTTATTTATTCCTGGTAGCTATGATAGCTATCTGATCTGTCTTGCTTTGATGGGATGGATTGCCCTGACTGCGTAGAGGTGACAGGGTTAAACACAGGAGTCTGTATAGCCATTAAAGAAAAAATGGGCTTTGAGCACACACACACACACACACACCCATACACAAGAGCCCACATAGCCACGGGTTCAGTACAAATGAAAAAGGATCTGTTATGATCCCTGGTGGATTGAATGGAACAGAAA